>BGZK01001282.1:0-176267 GCA_005406025.1 Eumeta japonica
CTCCCACAAAGATGATACTTCACACTCTTTGCAAAAAAATGTCATTCAAAAAGATAGAAAATGTCTTCAAAGTATTATGGAGGCCGTACAGAATAAGATGAACCCCTTTGATGACACCATTGATAAAAAATTTGTTTAATATATCAACAGGAAAAGCAACATCTGATGACGTTACAAATTTTCTACTTAGTGTAAACATTATCAGTAATCAACAAAAACGAAATTTTATCACTCAATGTAACTCAGAACCAGGAAGATTCGAAAAACGTATTACCCAAAACAAAATATTAAATTTTGCCTCTGAATGCATTACCAAAGTATTAACAAATAAAGAGGAATCCAAAAAAGTGTTGTTAAGAATGGAATGCGATATTTTTGGTTGTCTACTTGCGGTTAGCATCGATAAAAAAATTTAAATTGAACATTGTTTGACCTTTCCGCTAGCTCCGATGCCGCCTGCTCTTTTCTCGTATATGGAAGAAATGTTTAAAACTGACAAATCAACTTTGGCTAAAACACTAAAGTCTCAAGTGGAAAGTGTTGAGATAATCGATGGATTTTTTTACTTGCACTTGATCGGATCTACGATGCCTCATACATTCGACAAAATTGCAGAGTCTATACTTATTAAACTTTGCTCATCACGTGCTAACGAAATAAATTGAATTTTTGATCAATATTTTTCACCCTCAATTAAGTATTCAGAACGGCAGAATAGACAGGAATCCAATATTCCGTTCAAAATTTCAGGTCCTCAACAAACTAGACCACCAGATTTTTTGAAGACTCTGAAGAATTATCAGTTCAAAGAGGCTTTGATACAGTTTTTGGCAAACTATTGGGAGAATGACTATTTAGAAAAAGTAATCAATGACAAAAAAATTTTTTTGAACTGGAAGAACATTGCTATTTTAATCAAATCAGAAGACAATTGATAATTTTAATTGGCAATATGCATAAAATTCAAAAGTCAAATTTGGCTTGCAAGTTCATTAACGAAGAAAAAAAATAGTAATGACCTTAATTGCATAAATTGTACGGAATTGGTATCGAAATTGGGATCCGATCTGTGTCTAGGCCTACCTGCTTTCCATGCATACACTGGTTCTGATTACACTGCAGCTTTTTATAATAAAGGGAAGCTAAGACCATTTAAGCTATTTTCAAAGCACCAAACGTATCAAAATTGTTTTGTGCTTCATTAACTGATGAAGCTAACATTTTTATTAACAATAAAATTTATTCAATTGAAGAATTTACATCGGCCACATGGCCGAGGTACTATACATATAGTATTAAAAATTGTAACAAAGTAATTGACGCCAAATATCAAATATTTGCTAAAAAAATTCTGCGAAAGAAGATAATGAAAATTTCCTTAAAAAAGTTAAAAGTTTTGACTCAAATACGATACCACCATGCTGGGAATCACTCAAACAAAAAATTTTACACACTATTTATGTAAACTCAATGTGGCTACATGCAACTGACCCTAATTGTGTAAAATTGAACCTTGAAAATTGTGGTTGGTTCTTAGATGGTTATTTAAAACCAAAAGGATTTGATGGAGACCAGATACTTTTGAAAATAAACGATATTTTAGACATGACAGAAAAAAAAACAATGAAACTTCCTCTGAATTGGAAAACAATACAACTTCTGGCGACTCTGATGCTGGATAATAATTATTTATTACTATATTTCGCATTATCGCTTATTTTGATATATTTATTGTTTAATAAAAAAAATTATATTTTTCTTCTAAACATGTATTAATGCTTTTTTTTAGAATATTGTTCTTTTTATTAAAAAAAAAAGATTTTTTTGTTACTACATTGACATATGTCTGAGTTTTTCAAAAGCTTTCCTACTAAAATTAATAAAAGAATTATCTCATCCACTCCTAAACATTGCTCTATAGTAAATTCATTTGTCTTTACTATCTTTACCATCCTTGTCTTTACTGTGAGTATAAAACCGCGCACTCTCTCAGTTTATGGTGCCTGTGCGCACAGCTGTAGTACTGTGCCCTTGTCTATAGCGGGGAATAGCATGCGCAATATTTCTCTGTCTAACAATTTTGCTCGCTCTAATTTTTCAACTTTAAGTCTTACAACTACTGTCTATGAACAAATTTTCTCAAGCAACCTTATACTACATAATTTGTAATTAAATTGTCTTCATTTTAAGACTGGTTTTGATTGGTTGACAAGAGTGCAACTATTATTATCGACTTACTGTTTGAACGCAGTTGCCAGGTAATAGGGACTAGAATAAGGTAGGCAACTGAGGTGCTGCACGTTGTGTACGTTATAAACTTTTCATTGAAGCTTGTTTTGTTTAGCTGGCATGCCGGTGAAATTTTGAAAAATGATAATTTTAATTAATTATAACTATGGCCATTTTTTAAAGGGTTGCCTAATCAAAGTATGTTCAGAAACTTATTTCAATTGATAAAATATAATTTTCATTCGGTTGACACATCGGTGGAAGACGATTTTAGTTCAGATTCTCTACTATATAGATAGTTACATTTTTTAGCCACCGGATGTCCATGAAGTTTTATGTTGACTAACAACTTGGACAAAATTGTCCCTTCCATTCACAAATAGTCTTTAGTGGCCAGTACTATTCTTTTTATATAAATGAAATAGAGAAGTTTGTGTTGCGGAAATCGACAAAATAATAAGAGGAACTACTAACCACAATATACATATTTCATTCATTATAGTTAAAACATTATAGAATAGTAATTATCAGAATCCCATTGTAGAAAGGACATTATATTAGGTCAGGGAGATTTTTTTTTGCATTTTTTAAGCAAAAAGTTGCAGTAAAGTCTCTGGTATCTGTTTGTATCTAGCTAGTTTTGATACCTTTAAGTAGATAACATTTTAAAAGAATAAAAAGTAAAAATTATGTCCCGCCATTTTTCTATGAATTAGTCAATCTCACGAAGAAATTCCGCGAAATGAATTTGTGTGGTTTATGGGCCGAACGCAGTGTTGGTAACTACTCTTACCAAAATTACCGGATTAAAAACGCGTTTTTAATCCGATAATTTTGATGTCAAAGATGACCTTCGCTCTAGTCAACCTGTTATGGATAAAGTAGCTGCCATTTCGGAAAAAGTAGAATAAGATCAACATATTAATTCTTACGACATCGCTGAAGATCTGGGGATTGACCATAAAATAGTTTTGATCCATTTAAATAAAAGCTGGATATACAAAAAAGTTCAAATACATGGGTCCTACGCAACCTCACTGAAAGAAATCTAATGAAACTTGTACCCATTTGTGATTCTCTATCACTATTAAACCGAACCATTTTTTAAAAGATTGATTACTTGGTGAAAAATGGATTATCTACAACAAATACGCGCAAAAATTATCATTGCCAAAAAGCAAGCAAGCTCAGACTATAGCGAAACCCAAATTAACGCGCAATAAATTGATGCTATGTGTATGGTGGGATTGGATGGGCATTATACATTGAGCTTTTACCGCCGGGTAAAGCAATTAATTCGGATCTTTACTGCCAACAGCTGATGAGACTCAAGCTAGAAGTAGAGAGAAAACGGCCAAAATTGATCAATAGAAAGGGTGTGGTTTTTCACCATGATAATGCCAGATCACAGACATTTTTAGCTACTCGGTATATATTGAGAGAGTTTAGTTGAGAAGTGTTAATGCATCCACCGTATTGCCCTGACACCATAGCCTCAGATTTTCAAGTGTTTCGGTCTCTTCGGAATTTTTTAGGCAGTGTTAGGTTAACATCAAGAAAGGACTGTCACAACTATTTGTTCCAGTTTTTTGATCAGAAGTACCGAAATTTTTACAGCAAAGGAATTACATCACTTTCTACAAAAGGGTAACAAGTTGTTGAACAAAATGCGATATATATATATATATTATTATATACTAGCTGATCCGGCGAACTTCGTACTGCTTAAAAGGTTATAAATGTAGAGATAGCTTTAAATTAGCTAAAATTTATATATGATTTTAATTAAGGTAATCAAAAGATACACAAACTTTATTAAGATTAATATTTTTTTATTTTATTGAAGGACTATATGATATACATTTTTTGTTTTGTTTTCGGGCGCAAGAACTAATAAGACGGATCGCTTGCCAACACATAAACATGCCACGTACAATTAACTGTATGAAAAGCATGCATTTTCTAAATTTAGACCATAAATAGCCAATTGTCCTTGTGATTTATTTATAGTCATTGCGAATACAAGGCGAATTGGAAATTGAGTACGTTTAAATTCAAAGGGCATATCGGATGGGATCAGCGGAATCCTCGGAATAAGGACTTTTTCACCTTTGAATTTTCCTTTGAGAATCATTGCTTCAATCACATTGGTCATTAGTTTTGTTATCGCCAAACGCGTTCCATTGCAAAGCTTTCGTTGGTTTAGATTACGAAGCATGATGACTACCGAGCCAAACTTTAGTTGTAAATTGTGTGGTGGTAAACCAGGCACATCCAAAGAATTTTAAAATTCAGTTGGATAGTTGGTAGCTTCGTCTTTGTTAGTGACACAGTCAACAGATTTGAATGAATGCAGAGGACCAACTATTACATTCTGAATAGCAAAGTTTAAATTATCTACATCTTTATTTTAACTGCTAAAATAGCTCGTTCACTCAGCCTTCCCTTAATTTTGTGGTTAGCAATTATGTTCAGAAATACATTCTCGATAAGCTCGTCTTTCGATGAGACGAAATTGCAAAAATTAGGTGGAAATGAAATAAATTCATTAGATTTGTCAACAGGAACACGGCCATTACGGATAGTCAGCAATTGCTTGCAGAAATCTTCAGCAGAGGGATCGTTCAGCAATGCAACTCTCATGTTTGCTACTAAATGAAATTTCTTCACATTGTGCCACAAATTAGACGATTAGAGGCAAGCGTCAATTTCATCGGCAGCAGTCCATCTTGGAATGACTGGCAGCGTTTGGCGAAAATCGCCAGACAGTAAAAATCATTGCGCCTCCAAAACATCTTGAGTCTTTGCAGAGATCTTTTAGTGCCCTGTCTAATGCGCGTTTGTGCGCCATTTGCATTCGTCCCAGATTATAATTTTAACTGCTATTAAAACTTTGGCCATTGCAGAGTTTTTCGCAATGTTACATGTTGGTTGTTCAATAGTTTGAAGGTTTAAGGGAAATTTTAACGCTGAATGAGCTGTACGGCAACCTTTTAACAATGTGGCCGCTATGCCAGAGGAAGCAACTGCTACCGCAATGTCGGATCTCGCACGAATAGTGGCTAAAATCAATGACATGAGGAATGTCTTACCAGTTCCACCAGGAGCATCAAGGAAAAATAAGCCATTTCCATCATCAACTGCCTTCATTAATGTTCCATGGACTACCCTCTCTCTGTTGGGGATTCAACAGAGGTACATTTGTTTGAACCGATTGGCTTAGTTCATGTCGATCATAGTCACGCTCACGCTCCAACTCTCGATTAAATGCGTCATTCATTCCACGATCTGGCGCTGGCAAGTGGCATTCCTAACCTGATTAACAAACTGCCGCACATGACAACACATGTCTTCGATCAAAAGCAAAGCCTGGGAAGTTCATAACCAGATTGGACCCTTGAAATTGCAATGTGAAATATCGTTAAAAAAAACATGTTTCTGTCACTTTAAATATATTGAGTATTGAGCTGCTACCCACTTTTAAATATTGAGCTCGAACAGGCTTGTCTTATCAATGTCAAAAAACATAATGGTCGACACGGCCGGCTATTAATTAAGGTCATATTTGTTCTTTGAAATCAAGGTTTTTTGTGACTTTTTAATACTTATTCTGTTAACCAGGACTGTAAAGATTCAAACTAATCAGAAATCATCTAAATCGGTTTAGCCGTTCTCGAGTTATACAGACAGTCCTACTAACATGACTTTCTTTTATATATATATATATATATATATATATATATATACATAATTAAATCTAAATAAAGCATAATGAAAAATTATTTTAAAATGTGTGTAAAATATGAAAAAACTTTTTTCCTACCTTACCTATAAGTGTATAAATGTATAAATATAAAATTGTCTAACTGAAATTACAAAACAACTACGTTTTATTACAACTATTATATTTGCCATGACGCAACTTTTGAAAAATTTTGCTGGTTTCCGACTTAACTGGACAAGCTGGTCAGAAAATATATACGGTTTAAGAGTTTGAATATGTATGTATATGTGTGTATATGTATATATATATGATATAACGCGGGGCTTATCAGTATGATAGCGTCTACAATTCTTTACAAATCTTAATGAAATTAAATATTTCCTACGAATTAGAAAATAAAGCGAAATCTACTTCCATTTCGGATGCCGAATGGCCTTTTTTTCAAGTTTATAAAGCTATTTATAGGAATTAGAGACCCTAACAGTCTTTTTAATACATTTTACCCCTCCGCCTTCCTATTTTTGACCTGGGTATTTTCGGAACAACAAAATTAATTACAATGAGATTTTCGTTGGAAGGTGGACGAGCAAATCGGGTTATATTAAATATAGGATTACTGCATGAAAATTAAACAACATTTACTTAAAAATAGAACAACTAGCGGAATTATTGGTGAAAATGAAAGGTGGAAGCCAGATCAAAATCGTGACTAGAACTGGAACTGTTGAAATCAAGGATGAAAAGCGGGATCGGTATCATGATGGACACATGTCTAAAGTTTATATAAACGATGTAAAAATTCATTCTATGTCTGCACATGCTCAATCTTGGGAAAATGCTATCTATAATGAAAATTAGCAATGGGTTTTAGGACTCCTTAAAAATCTTTATATTTTAACTGATTTCATTATATGGATTTAATCTAAAATTCAATATAAAAGTGTAAATGTAGCTGGAAACCAAAGGAAGGATATATGATACATTTTAGGGATTCACGAGGTTGAATAAGAAGCTTAATGTTTTTAGTGAGTTTTCCCAAAATTTAATACATACACAGTCGGAAGACAAAGGAGGGATATACAATACATTTTAGGGTTCTGTGAATATAATTAAACACCTTTGCAGTTTGCCAATGTCAATAAAATCTAGTACAGAGATGTTTAGATGTCAATAGAAGGGCATGTGATACATTTTTTAAAGTTTTGTGAGAATAACTAAAACTGATAGAATCGGGGTCAGTAAATCATAAAATGTATAACAATCACAAAATTTTACCAAAAATATGTGACGGACATACAGACGGATTAGATTTATTAGTATTATCGATATCTATACCGCGACGATATTACAAACGGCCCTGAAGCCGCGTACGGAACACAAAGTGGCTTACAACGAATTGTACACGCGTAGCGACACGTATGGATAGTGCGGATTTATTTGAAGAAATGATGACAAAATGCTTTATATATGGCATCAATTTCCACAAGTAATCCAAAAAAGGGGTATTTAAAGCTTTTGTTTATTTTATATGTTCAATTGAGTAATGTAGTTTTGTGTTTACTGTAAGTAAAAACATTCTGTATTTATTTGTAGCTAAAAAAAAATCATTTCACTGTAAGTAAAAACATTCTGTATTTATTTGTAGCTAAAAAAAAATCATTTCAACAGTTTAATTAACAAAAAATCTAACCCATTATACTTCATTAGCAAGTTACTATAATTTATTTGATTGTACCTGGTAGAATAAAAAAAATGAAATGAAAAATGAAAACTTGTTATGGAAGTTAGGAGCCATCTTTCTCTAAGGGCATAAATGTAAACAAAAATTTAAATCTCTAGATACATTTACACTTTACAATGAACATACAAAATGTTTTTGTTTACCCATTCAAAAGTTAAATGCTATATTTTCATTCGGAAAATTGAAAATACAAGTCATAACACCAATAAGGACGCATTTTATGCGTAATTATTTACAAATAGATTTAAAATTCACATAATTAATAATAGATACATAATACTAAGTATAGGTAAGCCATTGAGAACTTCAACCCTTCTAAGTATACCATGAAGCATTTTTGCTATCTTCAAAGTCTGATTCCAGTGACGATCATTTAATCCAATTTCAAATTTATTACCAGTATAAAATATATACCTCACAAGATGGTAAATATTTCAAAAACTATTTTAATATTGATGACAGACATTTAGACAATAATTAATAAGTAAGATGACAATTTAATGTACTATATGAGGCATTAAATTCTGAAGAATAAATTTAGTGTCAGCAACCTCTAAAAAGATAAATAGACAAGCAAAAATGATATTGATCAATATATATACATATATAAAATTGAAATTAACAGAAGTCAAAAAACAGAGATATTAATCTGTTATTTTTGTCTGCAAATTCCATTACATATAACTTAGCACTACATAAAAATGAATTTAATTGAATTATAATTCAAACAAATACTAGGGGAAATTTCAAAAAAGTCTTGAAATATTGCAGTTGCAACTTTTTGCAATATGGAAATGCATTCACCCCCGGCCTTCAACTCGACATATATTTAGAAGCGTTGACTCTCAATGGTTTAGCTATAAATGACAAAGGAAGCAATCAGAAGTTTTATATTAAGAACAAGCCAGAGACAGCTTTTGAAAAAAATGTTTATCTTCTGTTCCAGAACTTAGAACTAGATGATTAGGGTTGGAAAGCAGATTCGGTCTGAACCTGTCTATTCATTCCATAATATGTGATGTAAGAAAGAATGAGTGTTAAAGAATGCAAGTATAAAAATGACGAATTCACAATGGAAATTAAGGGTTCTTGGCGTGTCTCTTTTTATAGTTTTTTTTTTTTTGAGTCTATTTAAATCTATGGAGTTTAATAATGCTTTTTGTGTCCAAAATGTCTTTAAAATAGCATATTTTAAAAAATGCAACATACAATGTTACAAATGATAAGATATTAATGCACCAGTACGTTGGAGATTTTTTAGATGCAAAACTCTTCCCTGGTAAAATGCACATCCATATCTATTGCTCATTAAAAGTTGTTAACTAAAAATCACATGTTCTGACTGGAGCATAGAATTATATGGTATCTGATGGTCTGTTTGGATCATGGAAAAAATACAACATAAAAGATGCTGCTAGCAGGAAATGGAAACCCATAATACAACCCGTTACAATCCAGAAATATCTCGACTTTTTTAGAGCAGGCAACAACCAGAATATCAAGACTATGCCAGAAATAAAAGCCGCCGTGAGAACGAATAACCACTGAACCCATGATACTTGTATAGTCCACAATATCGCTACAGGTATGTAAATGGACAGTGAATATCCATACAAGCAGAACAGTGACATCATACTCGGAGAACTTCTAGCCTGAAACGAAAACACATTTCATTAAAAAGACTGGTATAAAACCAGTTAGTCATAAAAAGATTGATGCCTAAAATGTATTACTTTATTCGCCTATATTTTTTATTATCAAAGAAACTGCACTCAGTGAACTGATCAGCAATAGCACACATAAAAAATAGTATAACTATTATATCTGGTTAGTTTCTAAAACTACGTCTTGAATAACCTATCATGCAGACATCCGATGCACAGAAAATAGGCAATCAACATTCATCAGTCCATTTAGAGCATCAAATAATAATGTAATAATAGAGCAAAATGTTAGTTTTTGAAATAATGCCGAGCTATATATTATAGTGAAAATTCATATTTGGATTCACATTATTGACAATATTATATGCCATCAGTAAGAACTATTATTATATTACTACATAAATTAAAAAAAAACCTCAATATAAATGAAGAATAAAACCATACATGATACATAAGATATTCCAACTGACTTTCAATAAAATTTATTTTTTGTAAAGTTAACATATGATGGTTTTTGTGAGCATATTATTGAAACTAAATTACATTATTATTGTTATGTATTTATGATACATTACCATATTTATTTTACATTTTATAAAATATAATAATTCAATATAAAAATAATTTTTATCATTTGATAAGATTTACCAAACCCTTACAATATTAGTAAATTGTAATTGTCAAAATCAATAAGTTTATATACTATAAAAAGAAAGACTGTTACTTAAAGAAATAAATGAATCTAAATATCCATCGTATTATCAAATTCTATCCTAACATCAAAGAAAAATAAAATATATTTTGTTCTGATGATAGTAATGTTCGACTATTGAAAAGATAAACAATATCAAAGTTGCAATCGGCAGTCACTATGTGATAGTAAAATTAAAGAAACTCTATAGTTTTGTTTTTGTAACTTATTAATCTTTCTTATTATTTTTTAATGATTTCATTTGATGTTTGACTCTCAACCACTTTCATGCATATAAAATTGGCAAAATATCAGTGAAAAATATATGAAATCGTATGATCATATAGATATGCTGGAGACAGAATATCTCTTATTCTCTTAATTGTATAGATAAATAATGAACACAGGCCGTGCTTTTCAATTTTTCATTTAAAATAAAATTTTATCAGAGTGGTAAATCAAAAATTACTATTAATAAAAATTTATTAATAGTAATTTTTGATCAAGCAGCAAACATAGAGTTTGCTATTCTATCAATTAATATATCCACCACTTTCAGCAATTATACATAATCATTACAGCTCTCTCATACACAACCAACACTAGTCAAAAGTTATTCTACCAATTGTTAATATAATTGATATGTCGGCTCTGCTTCTTTGAATTCATGGTTTCAATAAGATGTTATTGTGCAAGAACATTAATGTATGTATAAACAGAGAGTACATCTTGATTTTCCAATAAATTATTTATTTAATACCTGAGTCTCCATATCATCCTGAGTGTCCTCAACTGTAGTCCATTTCAAAACAGCCCATAAAGCGATCGGTACAAGCCACACATATGTAAATATGGCCGAAGCTGCATATGATACCGCATGAAAATTATACTTCCAGTGAACTACTCTATTAGCGCTTTGCAAATAATTTGCAATGTTTGCACTCACTGCAATAGTAAATATCTGAAACAGGAAACATTTAGTCATTTGTTTACAAATAAAATCCATTAAAAGTATTAACAAGAGGATTTATAACTGAGCACATTTCGCTGATTCAAAATGTTCTAAGAATATGTGTATTTCAATAGAAAGATAATACTTTGATAACATCATCGATCACACAACACTTGAGTTCTGTTTGACCTAGAAGAGAGACCTCTATACTTATTTTAAGGTTCATATGGCAAGTACAATGAATTCAAGAACAATTATTTTAAGTAAACCATTAATAAATCATTTGAATAATATTAATATCAATTTCTTAATAAATAGCTGTGCCTGCAGCTCTGCCTTGATGGTCAAAAATGAATCCTTTTTTTATATTGAGCAATCTCTCTTTCAATCATAACCATTAATATGTATACTATTGAATTCTAACAAAACTTATTGATTTTTAATTTAGTAGGAATATCTGACACAATGCCAAACAAGAAAATTTTACTTCAATGACATGTAAAATTTGTAAGCTCTCATATTTTTTTTTTAATATAATATCGTAAAATACTTTTATACCGGGTTCCCTTTGCCCTTATCCACCTACAATTTTTTTAATCCAATGTTAGAGAACTTGAACCTTAAGCCCTGTATGCTGAGCAATGTAGATTGGAGGCTATATTATATTGAACATTGTAATACAGAAGAACCTATAAAACACTTGGCAATTCTACATTTTTTTATGGAATAATCGAGGGGCAAAGGACTAGTTGAACTTCAGAGGTAGATGATCACCACCACCCATGGACACTCATAACTCTAGAGAAGTTATCAGTGTGTTGCCGGCCTCTTAGGAGAGAATTAATGCAATATCTAATGGAAGGGGGAGAAGGGAAAGTGGGCCACTAAAACTCTCACTCGGTGAACAAAATGCAACAGCGGAAGAGCTACTACTTCTAGTCAGTATTCTGTGAGAGTGTGGTATTTCACCCGTCAAGCCAGCCCATTTTTGTGAAGCAACCAAGATCGCCACAATATGGCTCTACCACTAGAATCAGTAGTGGTTAGTAGTTATACATATTTCTAGTATGTTCAATTAGTTTCATATAAACATAGTTTTGCTATTAAATTCTAAATAATACTGTCATCAATAATTTGTTAGCTGATGTAATATTATATACTAATAACAATAAAAATCCTGTGGAATGTATTTCTACAACATAAAGCACATTATTTAAAAAATATTGCTGAAGTATTCCTACAACAAAAAATTGTAAAATAAATTATGTGATGTCTCATTATTTCTTTTCAATAAATTAGCCTTGTTTAAAATATCTTTACCAAAGTTATGGATATCCAAACAGGTCCATACAAATCTGGCTTTCCTTTAATTTTTTCATCAAAGAAATTTTTAGGAACCTTCCTAGGTACAACTGAAGAAATTATGCGTTCCACCACTTCACTTGTTTGGACATCAAAATACTTTTGATAATATTCAATTGTCCAAAAATTGTGGTTTGCTGGAAATAATACAATAATAATTAATATCAATATAAAATAATAAAAGAACAATATTTATACAATTATTCGATGAATTCACACATGTTCAAATTTGAACCCAGTATGTCTAATTAGCAATGCTTGTACCACATGGCCATTACAAATTAATATACTGAATAAAAAATATTGCAATGCAAACTAGTTTTCTAAAATTCATAGCCTTACACGACATCAAAAACCACAACTAAAAATTAACGACAAATACCAAGAAACACAACAAATAGCCAGTAACACAACATACAGCAAGTAACACAACAAATACTAAGAAACACAACATAAAAATAATGTTCAACTGCAATTTTATTAGATGTAATAGATGTGTTTACGTTATATGATTTGTTTAGTTGTGGTTGACCAGTGGTTGCATTATTTTTATAAACAAATACACTTCTAGCCGCTTCTGATAAAAATTTTGGTCAAGTAATAACAGTATTAGTGACGCATACAACTATGAACACACATTTGTTATAAACTCTATAACATAGTATCAAAAACTTACATTGAGGAGCAGCCGTTTCAGCATTCATTCGAGGTTCCTCATAACCAAAATTAGGATCAGTCTGAGTGTTCGTATATTGGTTCGTATGAACAGCTTCTACATCGATTCTTGCACTCCGGTCATTATGCTCCGGAGAATAATCTTGAAACGACAAAAGCTGCCCAGTTTGTACGTTAGACATATTGAAAGTAATCGAAAACAGTGATTTCTAAGAAATTGGTCAGTCGACCAGTGACGTAGTACTATGCGTTCAGTTTACAATGGAATTAATAACAATATTATTAAGAATCTATTGATCATTTTTTTATTGTGAACTCTTGGATATTTTGATACTACGTTAGTTATGAACAATAATCAAAAATTAATAAATAAAGCATTAATCAATCCTTAGTCACTAATGCACAAATAATATGACCAAAATAGGCAAACTGATGTTCACAGAATACTAACGAACACAGATTATATATAAACACAGACTATAGATTCCGGAAATACAAGCCATACGACAGTGTAAACGCCCCACAAAATAAAACGATATAGAAGTGTTAATAATAGTGTCTATTTTATTTCCAGACAAAAAATTTAAAGATTTTGTTCATTAATATGTTTACTATATACATAGTAAACATATTAAGTACTTTTCAAATTAAAAGTTTTGTCTTATGAATTAGAACCCAGCTCTGTTTGTTGCAATATCTCTGTTGTTTTGCTTACCTATAAAAGCTATGATTTTTATTTTTAAAACATGTTAACGGGCATTTGATAATTTTGTTTTTCGTTTTTTCAGCTAATTAATTTTGATTTTGTTTATTTTTCTTAGTTTAAGTAAATATACTCTTTTCCATCGCCTTTTGATAAGTTTCCAGTTTTGATTTGCTTTTTATGATGTAAGTCCATATTTACTATCCATAAATAAGAGGAAGAAAAATAAAGTGTTCATTAATGATGTCTTTGTCACAAAAAAAAGTCGGTCTTTAGAATTTCTTTCAAAAACCAATTTTTTTTCAGCTCTTTCCAATAAACGTCCTTGTCTGTATTTATATTTATGAAAAAGACCTATTTTCCTAAGTAGATATACTTATCAACATAGCCTAATCATTTTCTATTTAAGTGAAGGGTGTTAATTTAGCTTTTTATCATTTATTTTGCTTTATTCTTAATCATTTTCAGTTCTATCCGTTTCCGTATTCAATTAAGTTGTAATCTTCTGGAGCTTTACTGTTTTTGTCAAATAGAATTACATTGTTTGCAAATCTTAATTGACTTAAATATTTTCCAACCCCTTCTTTTACCAGTTTAACCTTGAGAATATACTTTCAAGCACTATTATAAATAGTGTCAATAATAATAGATGTCTTATCCCTCTTCAAATCGTTATCTATAAGGTTCATTTTTCCAAGCCAAGTTTGCTGTTTGCTGTCTTTTTAGATGTTCTTGATGAGTTTTTTGTACTTTCCGTGAATTTGTTAGTCTACTATAACTCTCCATATAAACTGAGGAGGTATGCTATTAAAAATGTTAGCATAATTCATGAGTAGTGTATATAAAAAAAAGGTTTTATGTTCCTTATATTTTTCTAGGATTTACGTGATAAGTAGTCCATTATTGATTAACTAGACTAAAAATCTGTTTGTTTTTTGACTGTAAGTTATCAGTTTCAGTGTTCAATCATCATGGAGTGCAAATGTGAATAGTTTGTACTTGCGTGATGGCCAATTAATCGGTCTCGGTTACTTGTGGTAACTGACTGGTATTTAGAACTTTGTTAAACTAAATGGCTGAATAAGAATAACCGCATTCAATTTTATAGTTTCGCTTGTGATGTCATTTGATTCTGGATGTTGTTAATCAAATCAAAAATAACTTTATTTTTGACATTAAAATTATCACTCATTTAAAAGCTCATTCACCATGAGGAGAATGAGCAAGAAACTCAAGGGTTGCTTTTTTTACTAATCGATACAAACTTTTGATTAATTAATAAAGTATAACACTTAGAAATAACATGAAACAACCTTATAGTCGAACAGTTCAGTCTTATGTGTTTTTTTCATTAAAATATTCAGACACAGTATAATAGCCTATACAATATAATTGTTAATGAAAAGTTGAAATTCAGAAAATGGCAAGTTTTGGATTTCAATTGAGATGTTATTAAAAAACGCATACGATAACCCATAAATGATTGTCTAATTTTGTTTAGACAGGTTTTATGAGCATCAAAATTGTTCTTAAGTCTAATGCTAATGTAATGGATGTTACTCCTTTTTTGAAACGATTCTATATTTTTATTAACATATAACAAATTTTCGTATATGTATTGTGATGTTACAGTAAAAATATTAATTTCTTTTAAAATTTCTCTGAGAAATGCTTTTTGGTCTCAAATTATAAATGGTACTAGCAACCCACTTCTGCAGCAATGCAGCTTGTTAGACGTCATTTTTAATAGCACAAGTTATTATTCCTTGATTCATATTACTTTCTTTCATTGTTAATAAAACCAAGAGCAATCCATGTATTATAGTGAGTTTTCCTGCGTATGTATGAGAAAATGCATTTTTTTAGGATACCATTAATTAAGTCATAACGATTTCGTACAACTCTTCGAGCAAGCGCGCGTTGCTAACTGTTAAGTATACGGGTGAATGAAATGGGGGCAAAACGCTTACTTATTTGATACACAGATCACGGGTAGACACAGCTCACCCGAAACGCATTCATTTATACATATACAATACCAACCTAAAGAAATCATTTAATATTAATGATCTATTCACAACACCGAACATTTTTCAATACATTCATTTACTTAGGATCCTATCGATGGCGATGCTATTTAAAGCATCAAGTTTTCTTAATTATAGATAGTGGATTTATTTTTGATGAATTCTTTATTATGATGATTTTAATAAATCTGTGACATAAATTATGTCATTAAAATCAACGTCATCAAACGGTACTTTGAAAGATCAGCGTTAGACAAACGTAACTATCCACAGCCACAGTATTGCTACATTGAGTAGTCTTGTGCAGTTCGCGAAAGAACTAGGTCGTGAGAGCACTTCCACAGGTGTACTACTCGAACTAGTTCCCTCATTCCCCGGTCCATAGTTCATTAGTTCGAACGTATGTCATTACGAACGGTACGGCAATGCTCGCTCGTTGCACACGCGCTTCTCGTTTGGGTAACAACTTTATAAGTGTAAGCGATATTTTTTTATAAAAACCCAGTACCTAATAGTAATATAATTGTTGATTATTTCTAGAAATATAAAAATTGATTATTGAAAGTTGATTGTTTTGTTTTCCTTTTGCGTCATATGTTATACTGTCAAAGAAAAGAATGAATATCTACGTATAAGTTATCAACAATAACTTATACATAAATATTCGAAAAAGGCAAAAATAGAGTACAAAATTTATGGGTAAAAAGTCCAGCATTCCATAATCTTATCAAATACAGCCAGAGCAGTATCAAAACGAGCGAACGATCCGTTTTTCACTGATTCGAACTGGGAGCTGACGAACTAGAAGAGCGAACTAGGTCGTTTAGGGGCGGCGACCATAATTGAGCGCTCTCAATTGCGAACTACTATGCCCATTCCTAACATTGAGCAAATTCATAAAAATACAAAAGCCATATGACCTTATTTTTTTTTTTTTAACTTTCCGCTATGAAAATCAAATATTTTCATAAATTAGGAATTTATTATTTCCAGTCCGTTTTTCTAATTTCGAGTTTCCATAAGATCTTGGCGTTTTAATCTGTCTTAAATTGTTTTTTTTTGCCAAAAAAAAAATGCGTCGAATGCCGTAAATCGAATGAAAATTGAACAACGTGTTTGAAAGATATAGAAGTTTTAAAATATGTGTTAAAAAATTTTGAAGTGAAACTTCCTCAGGCACATTTGTGTATTTCGTGCTATAACATCACAGTGAAACATTTGAGTGACATGGTAGGGTCTACTCAACTATTTTCGGTTCAGCTCAGCAGGCCTACGTGTTTCATGCGTTCTCACGGCTGATTACAACTGATGGGGACTATTTTAGACACGCGGGAATAATATGATTACTATTCATTGTAAAAATGAAGAATGCTTCTAAAATACTTGTAATAAATGGTACATAATCGTGAAAGTATCAATTATATAAGTGGTTTCTAATAGTTAGTCAACACGTTGCATCACAAATCAACGATGAATTGATAATTAAAATTTGACTAAATATTACTGCAATCCACATTTTTTTTATCGATCCCAATGCCTGTAACTCATTTCATTTCAAAAGAAAATAACGATCAAAATTTATTTTCGCCTGCCCACGTGGAAAAAGATTACATACATGTGATAGAAGCGGAATCTACAAGAGATTATCATGATAAAAACAATCAATAAACATTGTCTCGGGTAAGTAATTAAATTGTGATTTTATTTTATTTTTTATTTTTATTAATACTTAGTCATGAAAAAAAAATTTTTAACTATATTAATAATACAATAATTTACTTTCTTTTTCATTTTTTAACCCTAAACTCTATTCCTGTATTTTTGGAAAAGAAGTTTGGTTTCACGTCGTATGTCCGACACATACCGTTTTATTTATAACATGTTTTGTTTCTTGAATTCAAAGATCTCAAAAGGCGTTAGAACTACATTTTGCGCTTGGAACGCTTGAGAAAGCATTAAAAACAATCTTTAGAGCGCGATGAGCTCAATAATTTATTTTTGAACGCGTAAGCTCGAAAGTAATAAAAAGTTTCATAGATAGGTTTTAGGTCAACCATCTTTCAAATTTTTGCTCATAGACAACTGTATTTTTAATTCAAGGAGCTCAGACATATTAGTAAATGCCATTGCGAGAAATTTTAAGATGACTTGCATAGTAAATACCTTTTATATTTTCAGTATAAAAATAACATCAATGTCATAAAAAATGTTATAATCGGATCAAACTATAACAGAACACAAATATAATCTACAAAAAATATTAAACTAATTTTTGTTCTAAACACGAAATAAGTTCGCGTTTCATTAAATGTTTTCTTAAAATGTTCAAATATTTTATAACACACTGTGTTGTGCTCCACCTAGGCTCAAGTTTAAAATATTTGATTCCCATGTAATATATTACTCACAAGTTTCATTTAATTTTAATATTTGTGAGCTATCTTTATAATTATTTTTTTACATATAGGTATACACATATTACAAGTCAATAGAAAGAACTTCTTGCAATTTTTCGGCATATCCAAAAATTGTATTCACTCGAACACAAATAAAAACAATAATAACATGGTATTAGTATATAATAGTCATACCTTAATGACTGGTAAACAAAAATCTAAAAATAAAATATACACTCAATCTAATGCATCAAAATGCACGGAGAACATTTTCTGAACTGAAATTGCCTCTATTATTTTTATATTACACTTATAAGATAATGTGAATACAGATGTATCAAGAAAAACACTACTATAATCACATTTGGTTTTTCTAAAAAACAATTTTCATTTTTAATTAAATGAAAATTGGACTTTGGATTATTCGTGAATAATAATACTTTTAATACATTACGCATTACAGTGTATTTCAATTTGTATTTAACTTAAATATGCACCAGATAAGAAGTTCGTTCGACTGAAAAAAGCCATTAATGCTGCTCTCTAAAGTTAATCAAGAACAATATAAAATACAAAGAATGTCTAGATATTTCTAGCTTATGTATTAGCGAACTAACAGTAACCTACATTGAACTAGAGCAGCTTGTTGCATATACCTACTCCGAGTTCATTTTATGCCTTCCTAAAAATAAAGAATTATATTTTTTGGAAAATTAATAATAATTATAAATATGTGTATTGCTATTTGAGGAGGTTATAATAAAATATGCCTATAGTTTCAAACCTATAGTTTCGGAAATGTGATAAGTCAGTCAGTCAATCAGTAGAACTTCGCTTATGTATGTACTAATGTAAAGTATTTTCTTTCAATATTATAAAACTCGAAAAATGTATCTTCCTAGTATGCAACATTTTTTTAAGAAAATTATAATGGCAACATTGGTCTACAATCGCCATATTTGTATGTTGCGTTTGCATTCATTCGTCACACACGGCTCAGGACGTTGTCATCGGTCATCGTAGCGAGATATGTGAAAAAGTGATTTCAAGTTCAATAAAATTTTCTTGACCTATGTCTATAGCAACGCTTCTTGTAAAAACACACTAAAACGCAGACTGCACATCGTGTCCAACTTGTAACGCGCAAATTATCTGATAGCGTGAGTGACCGATTTTCTTGTTACGCCATTTTGTTCCACGTAATTCGAGATACGATTTTTTAGTGATTTTGTCAACGTTTATATTAATTTTCAGTAATGGAATAAAGTCTATTTCGTGGTATGGTGACATCGCACGTCGTCAACTGTAAAGATGGCGAAAGAAGTGGCGGAAGACTACGCATCCAGTCTGGCGGACCTTACGGTCAACAGCAAGCCCCTGATAAACATGCTGACTATTCTTGCCGAAGAAAATATCGACCACGCGGGAGTTATCGTTGAAACGGTCGAGAAACACTTGGAGAAGGTGACTTTACATTTTTAAATTTCGCGAGACGGGCGTCATGGACAATGACACCAATTCACGTGAGAATTGAGGCGTTTCGAAAAACCCAAAAATAACATGTTCAATATGTGTTGGTTAGAAGAAACCATGTAAATAATGAAAAGTGTCAGATTTGTGTTATGCTAATCAACAGGTATCTCCCAGGTATTTATATAATTTATTGGTATGAGTATTTTCACATTTTAATAGCTTTTAGAAATTTTCATTGCATCATTTTGTAATAGCTCATATTTATATGGACCAAATTGTTCATATAGATTTCTACTAGATATTTTCAATTGTCAACTAACATTAATTTGATGTTATTTGGGGTTGTAAATAGTATCTTGTCCAAAAGTTATTTTTTAATCTATTAACTTGGAATCAGTCTTGACCTATTGACATGGTGTAAAATACTACTTTGCTTGCTAAAGTGTAACCAGAAATTCGATAAAAGGGTCCTGAAGAGTACACAATCTAAAGTATGGAGATAATGAAGTAATTCTGATGGAGCTGATTAATTTTCTTTTGGAGTTACAGAAATACATCAATAGTGATAAGCTATGTAATAATATTACAATTATCATATAAATACTGGAAACAGTAATTGAAAATGTCTAGTAAAATATGTTTATTCATTGTCTTTGTTTCTTAATGGCATATTTGATTTTAAACCATTTATTTCGCGTGGCTTAAAATTTAAATATCACCTACTTTGTTTTTTCAATGAAAACTTAATACATTTTCTACCTTTACACTTAAACTTTAGCAATATCACAAACATTGATTGTTTGTATTTGTTTTCTCTCGGGAGTTACCTGTTGTTAGCAAAGCCTGATTCATTCATTTATATTCAGGAGACAATAAAATACTTTATTTCAGCTGTGGAATATTCATTGTGAAGCAATAAAGAGTTTGAAAACAAAAGTTTTTCCTTATTTATTTTTTTTTTGTTTGCTAATTAAAGTTTGAGAAAATTAAAATTTGTCTTATTCTTACCCAAACCAATAAATTTCAAATGTTTGTGTTTCTATTGGAATCATGTCAACTAAAACATATGTTAGTGTTCTATATGGAACACAGCAAAGGCTCTGAAAGCCAATGAAGCAGAAAATTCCTAATATATTCCATACAGGTTCACTCTGACATCAAGCTGCCTGTCCTCTACCTCGTGGATTCCATTGTCAAGAATGTCGGTGGGGAGTATGTGCAAAAGTTTGCACAAGTAATTGTGAATATGTTCACAAAAACATTCAAACAGGTAGTTATATTTTGCATATTTTTAAAAGTTCCGTTGTGTATTTGATGTGCATCATTAAGTCTTGCGATCACAGGTAGATGAGAAGACACGGTCTCAAATGTACAAGCTTCGTGAAACGTGGTTTGAAGTGTTTCCTGCAACAAAACTTTACCAACTAGATGTGAAAGTGAATCTCATTGATCCAGCGTGGCCAATACAACAATATAAAATTCATGTGAACCCAAACTTTCTCAAAAAGGTAATTTCTTTGATAAAATCCCATTAATGTCAATAGTAGTGATAAAATACAATTTTACCATAATTCTGTGGTTGCAATTGTCATTTTTATACTAGTAAGTTATTGAATCGATCCTGGCCATGAATGCATTGGCCAATGATCTTTTAATTCAAGTCTAAATAAAATCACTTTTTCACCTCCGAGAATAAGTAAGTGGTTCCCATATATTAATAATATATGTCGAATTATGAGTTTATAGTAGATAATACTTAAATATATCTATTAAATATGGCCAATTCCTGCCCCCTACTTATTTTCGTGGTATATTGATTGACTAATGAAAATTACAGAAGAGAACATTACATTTAGGATCTTTCATGAACCATGTAACGCTTAAGAAAGAGTATTTGAGAAGAAGTTTTCTCCTTTTAAAAACCATTTAAATGTACTGGTTTTTATGGTTATTGTGTCTACCTTTATCATTCTCAGACACATAGGGTCACTGTGGGTATAATTGACCAATTAAGTCGGATTTTATTATAAATTACTATTTTCCTCTTATAGGAAATGAGATACAAACTTAATTATTTTTATGTACCATCCCATTTAGATGTTAAAAGCAGTGAATTAATAAATTAATTTTTTTCTTACAGAAAATATGTTACAATTTTTTTTTGTCAATTTACCCCTATGTTTCTAAGTTTGACCAGATTTCAATGTTTGACCGGTCGATGTTCTAGTGGTTGACCATGTAAATAAAACTACATATTATTTAAAAATTATATGCTTATTGCAGCAATTTTTGTACATGTATAAATTATAAATAAATAGTAACATTAAAACAGTCTCATATAGTTTTAATTTTAAGTACAAACTTAGAAGTTTTCTGTTAAAATATGAACTTAGCTTTTAAATCTTTGGATGTTTAGGAATATTCAATACTTAATAAAATATATATATATATATATATAGTATATTAATAAGATCACAACAGTCTCATAAAATCTTCATTTCAATCAAAATGTATGTCGAGTTAGGATACAATATATACAATATTGTATCCTGCAAAGTTTTGAAACTTCAGTGCTGATGTGTCACCGGTGACCATCCACCAGCAACAAAACAGGAAACTTAGTCCCATCTCTGTGCAAAACAATTCAGTGTGTTAGCTACACATCCATGAAACATTGCAAGTCATCCTTTCATTTTTTGATTTACACACTGATCAGTCTTTATTAATGTTTGCTGCTATATCTCGAGGTATTCTTTCATATGGATAAAGTACAGATGATGGCAAGACTTTTCTGAAGTTGCAAATGTCCCCAAAACTGTTATACTCTAAGAGATCCAAGCTTTCTTCACTATACATGAAAAATATTTTTTTGGTGGCATTTTACATTGGTATCCAGTATCTGAAAAATAAATTTTCATCTGATAAGCTTTAAAGCCATTGAACATTTACGTGAAACTACACCCTTCATTCTAAAGTTAAGTTTGGTCAAACATTAGAGCAGAGATAATATTAAGTGCTCCAGTAATTGACCATCTGGTCAATTATTGGTTACAGGACAGTTAAGAAAAAAAAATGTACACAATCATACTCCTAATCAAACGCAACTCATTTGCGTTAAAATTTTGAAAAATTGTATATCATCAATAATTAACCGTTTTGGTCAATAACTACGAACCCAACCATTTCGTGTGTCCACCAGTTGACCAGTACAAAATATCAAGAAATAGTAATAAAATTTAAAAAAAAATTACCACAAAAAGATTTACACACATTTTTTTTCAGTTTAAACATAAATTTTGCTTATAACATAAATATTGAACACAGATATAAGTGAATTTAAAAAACATACCTGATGCGAGCAGTAAGCATACCTTACTGCAGGCAAGAAAAAATGGTGACTTTTTGCGCGTCTCGCATAACTCACAATTTAAAAGTCGCTGTCACTATAGCTGTCCATGAATGCGATTGGTCATTCACTCAATTGTGCCAAATAATTTAGAAGACCATAAGCAACGTTAGCTTGTAAATTCAAAGTTGGTTAATTACCCATACATTGTCAATTATACCCACGGTGACCCTAGGGCCCTAGATATGTATCCATAAAATCATTTTTAATTATCATTCTACATAAATGAGATTTTGCTAGTTTTATTAATATGTTGAAGTTAATATTATCTTATTGTAGAACTAAATGATATTTACATTCTTATGCACATTTTAGCCTATAGCATCTAGCAGTTCAACTCCTACTGCTACTTCTGAGGAAGACAAAATAAAAAGTATCCTTGCTCGTAAAGAAGAAGAACTTTTAATGCTCAAGCAGAAAAAAACTGAAATGGAACAAGAGCAGGCGAGACGTCAGCGAGAGCAGGCAGACAAAAATGTGAAAAGGTGTGTATCACTTATTAAAAATGTATTGATTTTTATGTTGCATGTAATATCAAGCAAAATCAATGAAGGCAATTACTAAATGACATTTATTGTTTCTCCTTTAATTCGCATTTCATATAAATCAAAAGTAGCTATCGCAAAATAACTAATTACAATTTTTTTTTTTATATCCAATAAATAATCCCACTATATTTATAATATGCAAATAAATTTTTGTCAGTTTTTTCAAGTTAGATCAGCCATGTTATTACAAATTTTCTTCTATAGTATTTGCAAAATCTCGCTCAGGCAAGACAATAAAATGTGTGAGCAAAGAAAAGTATGGTGCTCCCTCATATTTATAGGTATTGTCTCTTATTATCACTTATTGCGATTGATAGTGACCTATAGCACTTATGTTGTACTGTTATCAATGAATTTTATAGAAAATTGTAAGAATGTCATTTCTGAATGAAATATCATTAGTTTAAAATTAACTAGATTATTAAACTAACTTCTACTAATTATGGAATGATGAGCAATGACCTTTATTATGAATAATTAAATTAACTAATAACATTTACATTCATAGCTATTAATTAATTGTTGTTAATCACCCCACTGTTAACATATACCTTCTTACAATCTTATTTATTATAGAATGATGGACTTAATTAATTAATTGTTTAGTAGTTGTAAATAATATACAACATGATTGCACATGTAGGGATATCTTGCATATATGATAATTGTCCTATTCAGAATTCATATACTACTTAAAAAAAAAAACTGTCAAATACTGAACTGAATAAAATATAGCCTTAACACAAAATTAATAGTGTAAAGTAAAATATGGTAAATACTCTTCTAAGTTGTTGTCAATTAATTGTAATAATCAAATAAAATTTCCTCTAAACTGCATTCAGTGGCTATTTAAAAGTTAGTCCAGTAAAACACAAAAAATTGTCAATATTAAGAAATGAAAATATAGAAAATGCTATTTTACTTCATTATTAGGAAACAAATTGATCAGAGTTTAACAACTGTGCTGCTAGGCTGGTTAAAGGCAGTAAATTATCAATAATTTTATGATAATAAAAGAAATATCTATATTGCTAAGGAAAATATACCTCAGCATTGATACAAATTGTGACAAGATTACTGATTATCTAGAGATAATATAACCTACTGACATCTGACAACAGAAAACACATACCGAAACTAATATTCCACAAAAAATGTAAATTAACCACATTTTTTATAAAGTATTTATTCAAATTACTCATAATTAATCATTTATGTGTATGACAATTTTCCATATACATCTAAAAAGAAGATAGAATTTGAAAACTGACAACCAAAATTTCTACTTTAATATACAAAATTGTGCCATATTAGAAAGGAATATTATTAAGCAATTCTAAGAGACTAGTATGGGTAATTTTTGAGGGGGTGCATGACCCTGCTTACACAATTGGCTTGTCTACAGACTTGTAGTATCATTTATTCTGTTCACTGTCAAAGTTGTGAAATATTTTTAGCATGGTAAATACTTAATTAGTCATATTCTTTCATTTTCAAAACATTGCATGTGTAAAGAAAAATTCAATAAATGTTGTTTTCGGTGCATTTATTTATCTGTATATACCCAAAGTAATCTCCTTTTTTTTAATTTTCAGATTCAAGTACCTGGACCGATCAACCCAGTATTACAAGGTGTCCCTTCTCAAGTATTTCCGAATACAAATGGAGTGCTAACCGCGGTAACTTCAGCTTCTACTACTTCTACTAATCAACCAGAAACAGTTACAATGCCTGTCAAACAAAGGCTCGGACCGGTTAGTACATTTTTTTCTTTAAATAAATAAATATGCAATTTTACTTTTTTTTTTTGACAGTAGTTAATTATTTTGTGAGTGATGAGAAACTAATAAGATCATTAATGAAAGTTTGGAATTTTTGGTTTTTAATTATTTGATTACGAAGGAATTGAAATTGATTTGCATTTTCTAAAACCTTCTTGTTTTTTTATAAATCCACATAAATATTTAATTGTTATCTCAAAAAGAATACTATTTATAATATCAATGATTAGCACCACTTACTTCCATTTACAAAGTGGCTATTTTACAGGAAACCAAAATAAAGGCTTTTTTACTTTTTTATTAAAATGTCACTAGAAATAAGAAATAGTCTAACAATTTGAAAACTGAATGGAAAGATCAATGCATTTTCTGCTTTGAAACTAGTATTTACTTAGGTTATTGCAGATAGGAGGCATTACTTTTAATGTTGTGATTTTTTGAATGTTGGTAGAGTACATTAGTAAAAGAAACAGGTCATTTTTTTTTTATATTTTATTCATTTTTTTAATATTATTTTTACAGATTCCTATCTCCATGTGTAATAGAAAAACATATAATTCCAAAGATTATATATAATTTTCTAGAATTGTATTGCTATTTTGTTGATTTATTTAGGTTGACTTCAACATGTATAGTAGAAATCATATAACATTTCAAATTGTTATAACAAAAAACAAAGAACTGAATAAATTAATGAACAAAGAAAACTTTAAATTTGAAATCTTACAAATCTGGTATTGTTTGAAGTAAAATCAGGTATTTTCATCTCAAAAACTTCAAACTAAACCACATTTGCAACAATAAATATTGTAGTTTATCATGCCTTAGAAAATTTGAAGAGAGTTTAGGCATATTATTCAGAAAATATCTTAATATGTACTAAAAAGATTGTTGAGGGATATGCTTCAGTAGTAGAATCATGAAAACTTGAAATAATAATGAAAAATTCTAGGGTGGGTTTATGGTCAATATTTTATTATTTTTCCTCTGTCTAGGTTTTGTCCTCCGACTTCAAAAAAAAAGGAGGAGGTTCTATGTTTGTCTGTATATATTTGAATATGTTCAGCTATAATTTTGTCAATTGTGGACCAATTTCGAAAAAAATTCTTTTGTTTGAAAGGATATACTCTAAGGTGGTCCCATAGTCAAATCACGATCTGATGGTGGGATCCCAGAACAATCCAGAGAAACTCAAATATTATAGACACATATAATGTATGTGGGCTCTTTTTAGTAGATTTCTTTAAATCTAACTATTGTATTTGTTCTCCTTTTGCTGTTTTCTGATTTAACTCAACGAGCTGAGTCAGAAAATACATATGGTTCAAAAGTTTATATATGTGATATAACGTGGGGCTTGTCAGCACGATAACATCTACAATTATTTAGAGATCTTGATAAAACTTAACATTTAAACAACAAAAAATTACAGCTTTTTAAAATTTTGAGAATCTAAAAAATCACATATTTCATATGAATTACATGTAAAAATAAAATGAAATCTACTTCCATTTCTGCTGCCAAATGGCCTTTCTTAGTTATTCCAAGTTTTTGCATAGTCATTTCCAAGTCATTCATGCTGTTGAGCTGATGATGGAAGCCTCATCATTCCTTAATGTTTAGGAGTTAGCAATAATACTGTGAATTGTTAACAAAAACTACTCTTTAGTGGCTATAAAACCTAGTATATACAGAATTATAATGAATTACTTATTAATTTACCTTCATTTATATATAATCAATGTGACAATCGTAGCAGGAACTTATCAGAACACTTAGCAATAACATTAAAAATTGAGTGAATTAATTTAATGTGGAAATGAACGAAAACGTAATGTGTATAAATTGTAGAACTTTTGTATTATAGAGAACAAGTATAATTTATGTAGTTTGTATAAGGATAATTTGGTAGTTATACTCCAACTAAGAGCATTAAGACCTTGAAATGATAACCAGTGAACAAGTAATTTGGGATCGGAATTGCTTCTCCACCTGCTTTGCACAAAAGTAAATGAGCTGCCTCATTAATTGTATTAACCGTGACTTAATCCACATGCAAAGTAGCTAAGTGAATTATAAAGTTATAATTACTCAATAACTAAAAAATGTGAAATAAAATAAGTTTTCAAAAGAAAAACTGCCTTTAAAAACCTATTCAAATAATTTTTTAAACTGACTTCAAAAATATTTTGTTTCTTGTATTTTGATAACAAGTTCGAACTTGTTTGTTTACAATTTGGCCCGTGCGTGTCAAATAAAGTCATGTTTATACACTCACAGTATAAGGCGCGAATCACATATAATTTTTTTTCGTTGTGTTGCACCAACTTTTTTTTCACGCAATTTTTATGGGTAATAGAGCACACAAAGGAGCATAACATATATTAATTTCGTGATTGTAAGTCACAGAGAACTCAGAAAAAAAAAACATGATTTTTTTATTTTTTAATTTTTTAGTGTAATTTTTTAATCTAAAAATTATAAAAAAATATATGTGATATACTCTGTAATGTAACCTTACACCTCGCGTTAGTTTCACTTCTTTATCTTAATTAGCTTCACAGATATATCACATTCAGTAATAGTCAAGCATACGGATATTTTGCTCTCTATCTCAAGGTCAAAAAGGAAGTCGGTTGCGAAAAGTACATAAATCGTGTTTGAACATCAAGTCAATATTAAAACATAAGTTTCGATATTGATTCCCATTTGGGGGCCGATTCGTCATAAGTATCCGGCTAAATCCTTTTTGAATTAAATGATTCCTAAATATTTTGATAATTGAAAAAACTCATTTTCATCTCAAGATTTCAGTAATGGCTTTCTTTAGATGAAAAAAGCTGCATTATTATTCACTATAAACGGATTTTACAAAATTCAACCCCTAGAGAGAAAAGCAGTATTAATAAATACTACATAAGTATTTATTATAAATGGATTTCACATAATTTACACTATTAGATAATAGTCTAGTGTCTTATGAGTTTCATAATTAAAAAAAAATCATGACCCAGCTTTCTGCATCACCTAAGAGGTACTGTGTCCTACGATGTGTCCCCATTTTTTTACATGGCGGGATCCCCAGGAGGCTTACACCATGAATGTGAGCATTAATATCAGGGTTTGGAATTCGTTATTCATATGAAATATACAAAAATATAAATTAATGTGAACAACCCAAAGCTAGACATTCATGCTTACGTCTACCATGCTGACGAAAAAGGCAGTAATCTAATTTCTTTTCTATATATGTAATTTTCAATTAACATGATGATTAAGTGAATAAATTAATATTAAATGATTGGGTAATAAAATGAACATTGGATGATTAGGTTAGATAGAAAAGTAATATAAAATAAGTTTGTTTATTGCCTTTTTTTTAAGCTCGGTCCCCTGTTTAAAATATTGATAGAAAAAAATTGAGCAGAGGTCACTCAATACAAATTGTATACCTATATATATGTACAAAAAAAATGAATTTATTGAAACAAATTCAAATCTTTTTATTTTCAATCAATTTTTTTAAAATGGGCGTGTAGTCTACTTTAGCTACTTATAGTGCACACTATATAGTTGGTGTTGTTTTACAATTTAACGTAAATTTTTAATAATTTAAAACACGTCTACAATTTCTGATAAAACTAATAATATATGATTTAATTTTAGGTATTATAGCGAAAATAAACTAATTATTTATGAAATTAAAGCTATGAAGGTTATGGCATAATTCTAACATTTTCTATTTTGATGAAATTCTTGCTTTTATATTGTTACTCTTTCAAAAATTTATCGATAACCAATTTTATATGCAATAAATTCAAATTAAAAATCAACGTTCATAGAATAAAACTATTATTATTTGTTTATTTACTGATTACAAAAAGTAATCAGCGAAAAGTGGCAATAGAAACATTAAAAAACGAAAGATTTCATGTACATCTCCATCATAAATATCTTGAAAGGGTGATCCTAATTCAATGACAGTGTTAGTTACAATGAAAATATAAGAAAATATAAATTATCATGGTTTAAAATTTATTTATTAATTTCACGTTAAGAAAATTGAAGATTTTCAAAAAATTCGTAAGTCATTTCAGATCTTGAAGTTTAGTGGTTGTATAAAGCTATTTTGACTATTTCCGCGATGATGTGTATGTATGTAATAATTTTCAAATGGCTGAATCAATCATTTACATAAACTAATCGGCTCTTAGCCTCAAAAACCTTGACGATCACCACCAAGCGCATCATCAAAATCGGTGCATTTGTTCAAGAATTGTAAAATTAGCAAGAAGTTGTAGGAATGGTTTGTAAAATGAACTGTTTTACTCATTTTTTATTTATTATAATAATACCTGGTTCAGCAAGATTTCCTCCATCCCTAATTTAGATGTGGCATAAACTTGTCCATAGAGAACATGATGACAGTCTATTTCTTGCCATGCCGAAAATACAAAAAATCAGTGCCATTCATTTTCTTTATCCCGTAATTCTTAACCACAATATCTTGATAACTATAATAATAGTTTTAATAATTCATTTTAACAGATAAAAGAAATAGAATACAAATAACTTACAAATAATAAATTTGCGCCAAGTTAAAACTATTGTTGATAGGAAATCGAGTTAATATGTCTTCCATTTTATTTATCCCTTGAAACAAATCATTTAAATTATTAGTATAGTTATTTTATGTTCCAAAGGGTTATTTTATATCAATCAATTGTAGTTATGTTTGTGTGTAAATGTTGATTTTTCATTTTATTAAACAAAAGAATACACATATAAATATAGGAAATCTAAATTTTTATTTGATAGAATTGATGATTCTACAACTCAAAGTATACTTAGAAATTATGCCTTTCTAAGTGTACATTTTAGCTATTAAATCTTAACAGTTAAATCTACTCCATTCCTCGGAAAGCATGTTAAACCGTTGATTCCAGGCATTGTTATCACATTATGGGTAATGCTTGACAGGTGCCACCAACCCACATAGGACCAGTGTAGAAAAACTAACGTTTCAGTCTGAAATACATAGATTGTGGGAGGATGGTCTCAGCAGTAGAGCAATTAAAATCTGACACAATGTTTGCTTATCCTTAAATATGTTTTCAATAATTCATACTGTGAGGTCTGAAACGTTGAAAGGAAAAAAGTACAATTCTATAGAGTTATTGAAGAAAATAAATAAATCATAAATTTTATATGACAGCTTTTCAGTTCTTTGTTTTTGATCAAGGTTATGCATTCAAACTGAATATAGGAGAATTGTAAACTTTGTCACTCTTTAATATTGGTATTGATAATTTTTTTTTTCTAAATAGTTAATGAATTATATAAATTTACAAATTTTAAACCACAATATAAATAATTTATATCTCATATTTGTTTTGTACAGTTTTTAAATTAAATTTTCAGCCCGTGCACGTAAATAAAAGCACAGCAGCCGCTGGTGGCGCGCGCATCGCTCCTGTTAGCGGCGCTATGCTGGCCAGCGTGCGCCGTGACCCCCGCCTTGCGCGCCATCAATCCCATGCGACCGCCTCCGTGACCACTCCGACGCCGCCTCTACCTCCGCCACCATCACTCATGCAATCCACGCCGGCTATCGCACCTAACGTGTTTGATATCAAACCGTTGACGCGTCCAGAACGCATCACCAAACGCAAGAACGTTATCACAATAGACGTGCGTCCCGATGCCGTTCCAGAGGACGCGCGCACTCGCCGCGACCCGCGGATCGAAAAACGATTCAAGGCCAAGCAGGAGGATCGACCCGCCCGCCCACCGCGTCGCAACGATGACCGTGAGAAGACTCGCAACAGAAAATCCGAAGATGCTGCCAAACCCAATACGACAAAGAAGTACGAGGACAAAAGTCCACGCAGCTTCGAAAGCGAGCGGCCGTCTAAAACTCTAGAAGACAATGAACAATCCAATGCTAAAGCTACTAAAGATCAACTCGAAGCTGACAAGGATGATTTCGATTTAGACACTAAACAGAAAACGTCCAAAATCAATGTTGATGAAATTATTCCAAGGTTTCCTATAGTTGATTCTAAAAAAATAAATAAATTGCCACCAATTCCCAAGATAACCAACAGAGATGGCACAGCAAAGCCTGTCGACAACAAAGAAGAGTCCGTTCCTACACTTGTTAAAAAGAGAAAGGAAGGTTCACGTAATGATAAAAGGAAGAAACGCGAAAAAGATAGATCAAATAGCTCCTCCCCTGATAAAAAATCTAAAATCCTGGAGTCTAAAGACAACACCAGGGAGAATAAACAGAATAAAGCAAAGGAGGAGTTAATGGAGGTAGATCCCGAAAAACCTGAAGAAGCGGAGGTAGTTACTTTTAAAGAACTCAAAAACTATCACAAAGAACGATACATGCGACGAAACAAGGAAACATCAGAAAGTCCTGAGAGAACTCCTAAACCTCAAACGCTACTTCTAGAAGATAAACTACCTACAGTGCCATCAGTGGAATCTGAAGCTTCAAGTAAGATATCACATTCTGTTCGATTTCGGAGTATGGGCTAAATGTATTATTAAAAAAAAATCTAGTCAATATGTGATACTAGATTATAAGGAAAATAAATTATTTCTCAATAACTGGACTTATTTACCCATTGCGCACGTCATTCCAACAACACAAATTGAATTCGAGTATTAAGGGAAATCGCTTCTAGGGACTTAAAAATACAAAACAAATATGTGTCAATTTACGACAGGAATAAGACATTCTGTTAAATTTTGTTTTATTCTTCGAGTACTAACGTCTTCAAACATTGATTGAATTACACATTTTATTATTGCACTTGTGTATGGTGAACAGAGTTATGGAGACATGTTACTGTTCTCTAAACAAATTATGTTCGTTCATGTGTAAGTATACTATGGGTTGAAAATGTCCTTTTTAAGAAATATTAGTGGAAACTTAGATGAAATTAGTGCAACAGGCAGAGTTACACTAATTGTGTCTAAATTTCCAAATAAAATACTTGATATCGCAACAATAACAAATCTTAAAAGCAATAAAAAAAAATACAGTAAAATACTGCTGGCCGTAAAAGCACGTAGCTATGAAAATATGCGTCCTGAATGAATAACCAAGTTATAAACATATAAAGTTTTTGGTTTTAGAAAACACGATTCATAAAAACAAACATTTCATGTTCTATACATACATTCCTTTACACACTGAACACATTTGTGTTTCTGTGGTGTGCAGAATGTTGTGCATTAATTAGTCTGTGGAGACACCTAATAGCCGCAAATCTGATAGAGGTCAAGGCTTTGTTGGAAGCAGTCCTCATCATTGATGTGGCTCAGCTTCCTCGGCGTAGCAATCACAGCTACTGCTTCGCACTCAAACCACATGTTTGTTGTGGCATAAACAGTTTTTCCTGAGTACAGTAAAAAAATTTTGTAAAATCAGATTGTAATACATAAAAAAAACAATATATGCAAAAATATGCTATCACGAAAAATATGTTTCAGCTTTAAAATATATTTAATGTGATGAGCAGTGAATGGAAATTGCATCAACGATTGTGATTTTATGAATTAATTTGTACTTTGTTGCTTTAATCTTCAATATCACAAACGATTCCCCACTTAGATGATACTTCAATATTTTATAAATAACTTTTTTATTTGTATGGATCAATGAAAAAACATGATTGTTCCATAAATGTATCACTAATTTAAAATGTTGAAATTTTTGTTACTAACAGTATTAAAAAGTGATAGTTGACTATGAAACACAATAGAATATTTTAAAAAGTTGCTAAGATAAAAACTATGGGCAAATAATAAAAACATTAACATTCTAGAATTTATTCAATGACTTCACTATCAAAAAACCAACAACATTAAAGTTTATTATTTTCCTGATATATTTCAGTATCAAATTTACCTGTAAAAACAAATACATTTTACATGTACTGTTGGTCCTATTTCCTAATCTTTGATTTATGATCTATTGACTTATGATTTGTATTTAATAGGGACAATACCCATTCCAGTGTTTGTGTATTTCTTTCACACTTATTTAGAATAAAAAAAAACATGTTTTTTTGCAATTTTGCAAAATTATACTTCTGGAAAACAAAGTATACTTTCTGTAAAAAGCTACAAAATTTAGTTTGTAAAAATTCATATTCCTTAAACAGGTAAATAATATCTCTAATAATAAAAAAATATTAAAAGGCAATCGGGCACAAACTATTAAAATATAAATGCTTGCCCTACTTATTTTCAACTTCAATTTTTTTGGTCTATGAAATTTCTATAACTAATGTAAGTTGGTTTATGATATTCAAAATCGCAAAATTAATTTGTTCTAAACTATTCACTGCGTCTTTGAATTTATTTAAGTATTAGTGTAATATTAACGAAATCAAATGTATGTATCAGTATTAATGTAGTTATCTTATGATTATTGTTTAATTATCCATAATTAACAAGAAAAATATTTATACAACAAAAGCTTAAAAAGAAGAAAATGCTATGGGGTAGTGTGCAAACAATTAAGAGGTACTGTAATAATGAAAAAATTTGAAGTGTAAATAAATATGTTTTTTAAACATTTACAGTAAAAATAAATATTTTAAATACCTAATGATGCAAAACAAATGATAACATAAAGATAAAGCAAAAATTTCAGATTTACCAGAAATGTTAGAAAACAAAGATGTTGATTTGCGAGTACTGCAGCCCATTGTATCAGAAACTAAAGCAGCTGGTATTGCTCAAAAGAGGCCTTCAGTTGAAAATTCTGAAATAAAAATCAAGAAAAATAAGATGGAAAAGTTTGACATATTATTTGGTGATGAAGATGTTGATTTGAGACAGTTACCCCAAGTCGAGGATGCTCAAAACTTAGCTCCGCCTCTGACTTCTTCCTCAGAAATTCCTTCTATAGACACCGCTGAACTTTGTCCAATAGCTGCTGTGTCTCCCACAATGTCACCGAAACAAAAAGATTGGGCAGAGGTGAAAGAAACCAAAATTGTTACTCCAGAAGAAAGTAAAAAACCATCACAACTGGATTTGGTCAGAGCTAAATTAGCAGAAGCAACAAAAGGGAAAGATAGACTAGGGCGTCCATTGCTTTTCCATTCAACTTCTGGTGAGCGAAGAAGGACTATTAGTTCCGAGGATATAGATTTAAGACCAACTCAAAATCCGTTAGATGCTGAGAGCGATAAAGAGTCAATTAAAATAATTATGTCACAAGCAGAAGAACAATTTAAGGTTGGCAATATTAATAAAGAAGAATACAAAACACTAGTGATGCAAGTATTACAACTAAATGAAAGATTAAAACTTAAAGAAGCCAAGCAGAGAGAATCATTGGAAGTGTCTAAACGTAAATTACAAAAAGCATCACAACACAGTGATGAAGAGATGGATATATCGGTCAGTCCTAATAGATCTCCACAGACTGATCACAATACTTTTGGAGATATTGATGAAAGAATAACACCTCACGGACTTACCATCAATAGAGATAATTTGAGATTTGAAACTCCTATACTTAATATGCCCTCGAACCAACCCGATATTGGTGCACCAGGTGCTCAAGATTCTGATTTGAGAGTACCGACGATGGCTCCAAATGATATTGGCCAAAACACAATGATACCAGCACCTCCTCGACCTCCTATTATGCCTCCAATATTTATGAATCCTTATTCAGGAATGCGAAGGGGCCCTCGACCTCGACCAGAAGAGTTCAATGGACCTCGAATGCGAGGCAGACATCTAGCTCCTCCAGCATTTTCTAGAGGAAAGTTTACACAGTGGAATTCTAGATTCGATCCTCGTATGCCTGCTCTTCCCCGTCCAATACTTGGAACTTGTCAGGGTGAATGCCCTCTTCGTTCTTATAACAGATCATATTCTCCTCCACCACTTGGCGCTGCTGGTAAAGGAATTCCGCCAACCGATTTTAGACTAATAGAATATATAGATCAGGATCCCATGAAAACTATAGACATTGACGGTATACCCAGAGAGATAAGATTTTATGGAAACACAGCGGTTATAATGCTTGAATGGGATGATCCAAGAGAAATCAAGTTCTTGCCTGGGACCAGGCGAATAACATTTGATAATAAAGATTCTGTTGTTCTTGGTTTTAATGAGGACTACACAAATGTAGACATTGATGATCATGAATTCAGGATTAAATATGGAGCTCCAACCAGAGAGTTGTATATCAATGATAGATGGTATGAGTGCTTTTTTGGTGGCCCACCCATGGGCATTGTAATCGATGGAAAACCTAAAGTTATCCAATTAGAAGGCCCACCACCACAAGTCGATATTGGAAAAGACAAAAAGACAAATTTAGTTGCAGGAAAAATTAATTTGATTGTTGATGGCCAACATATGTTCCCTGTATTTTTAGATGCCAAACCGCAAAAGTTCAACATCAATGGTACTTTCATAACATTGAGATTTGTAGATTCCTTGAAAACAGTGCTAATTAATGAGAAGCCTTTTAAAATTGAATTCGGAGGTTTACCAAAGCCAATATTTTTAGGAAAACAGAAACATTTTATTAGATTTTCGGTATTACCTCGTTGTGTTAAACCTGGTCATGTTAAAATTGAAAATATGGAAGGAAGGACTCCAGATGATGAAATCAACTTGACTGAAAATAAAAATGTTGAAAATGATCATGAGAAAACGATGGAAACTGATAATGTAGAAGAACAAAATCGACCTGAGAAGATACTTAGTCCTGAGGCAGAAAATAGCAACCCAGGTACTATTTCATATTATTTTCCCTCTAATATTTATGCAAATGTGGTACTTCACCTGATCTGACTCACCTTCTAATATAAAATAATATTGATATTGCCAAAATATTTGATTACAAGCTATTTGAATTCATTGAAATAACATGAGATGGCCCTGCTTTCTGTTACTATATCTCATAAAACCTAACTAAAAAGTTTGTCATTCATTCTAACAATCATTTTTAATTCACCCATGATTTCTAAAATAATTATTGTAATTAAAATTGCAGGCGGTCTCGACATTTTAGCCAGTTTAATGCCGTCAAGCATGGCGCCAGCGTCACAGTTTTCAGCTGGATACAGCTTGGCCGAACCATTAATGCCCACTGACACAAACAAAATACCAGGCTTGGATACACCGGCAGATGAAAATCCTCCTTTGACGAATGTTTCGTTTGTTAATGACTTATTTGCAAAATTAGTAGCTTCTGGTATAGTGCAAGTGCCGAATGTTGAAGTCAAAAAAGTGGAAGACAAACCTCTTGAAACTAAGGATGTCGAAGAACCAAAATCGAAGCCAATGAAAGAAGATAAAAATACTGTAAATCGTGTCGATTTCTTGAGACCTACAACATTGAAAATGTGAGTATGTGTTTTAGGGATTGAATAGGGATGATTTTAGATGTATGTGCAGTGGTGCTCATTGTTTAATTTTCGCAAAAAAAAAAATATTTATAGTGCTTTGGTCCTTTTGGTAAAAATCATACTTTCAATAATAAGGAATACTAGTTCCTATCATTGACCTAATTGAAATTAATTTTTATAACTTAATTCTCTAGTGCAGTATCATTTCATGTAGTCATGAATATGTTAAATATTTAAATTATAAATTTAATTGCCTATGATATCAACTTATTTCTTTGGAATAAATCTAATTTTCTTATACCTTTTGCTCAACGATATTAATAAACTACAATTTCCACATGACAATAATGTGTTTTTTTTTACAGCAAGCAACCAGGTCTTGTAGCCCGCTTGTATGGTGGTATGCAATGTTCTGGATGTGGTACCCGTTTCCCTCCCGAACACACAGTCCGATACTCACAACATTTAGATTGGCACTTTCGACAAAATCGAAGGGAAAGGGACTCTGCTAGGCGTGCTCATTCCCGCCATTGGCATTATGATCTCAGTGACTGGGTACAGTATGAAGAAATTGAAGATTTAGAAGAAAGAGGTGAGTGTACTTAAACGTAAAATTTTTACACTCAATTGTTATTATACATAATATATATTTTAATTAATACTTGTACTTTCTGTTAATTTGTTGTTCACACTACATTGCTACAGTTGAACCTCGATAAGTCAAAGTCCAAGGGAAACACAAAATATTTTAAGTTATAGAGGTTTTAAGTTATCAAGGATCTATGTTAGGGATAGGTTAATATAGAGGTAGGTATGTACATATGTATGTATGTACCCTTGTTCCACCCTTTATCAGCGTATGTGAGTGTTGTTAGTTTTCTTTTTGAACTCATTTTAAACCAGTTTTATCACACAGTAAGTAAAGCGATGTTTCCAGGACAATGATCAAAAAACTTATGATCCAAGGCTTACTTATGTCTTAAGGCTAACCGCCGCCAAGCTTTAAAGAATTTCGAAGAAGCAAACAATAGGTGACATATGTATTGTTTACGTTAACAATTTAACTAGTGAACACGTGCAAGCAATAAATACCGAAACCTTTTGTTTTGCACACTCTATCAAAATGACTCATTGACAAACAATTTTATGTTATAGAGGTTGTGGAAACATTTCTTTAAGTTACTGAGGGCCAATACAGAGATTACTTATTTAAGTTATAGAGGTTGCATATTTTAAGTTATAGAGGTTTTGGGCTCTGATGGGAAGGGAACATATTATTTTTTGAAGTTATAGAGGTTTTTAAGTTACCGAGGTTTGAGTTATCGAGGTTCAACTGTAGTTAGCAACAATATCAGTTACACAATTGATGTATAAAACAGTTGTCAAATAAAATTGTATTTTATGTAACATCTGAATATGTAATTTAATATTACAAGAATATCAAAGGTTAAATCGAGTTTTACTCTAATTCCCTTCATAACTTTTTACAATAAACCTTATTCAGTATTAGGATTTGTAATTCCCTTTTTATGACAATTTACGTAACATATAAAATTTTAACGGATTCAAAATGGATGTTCTTTATTGAAAATTTTAATGAAATCTAAGAATTTCATATATTAAATATTTGGCAGTATTGTATTCAAATTAATGATTGACGAATAATAGACTCCCTATATGCTTCCCATCATCATTATTCTCTCAATTAATGATGAAGTTTATCTAAGCTTTTCATATTTCGTAGTAGCTAAATAGAATAATTGTATGGAAAGTTTTTTGAAAACTGTATTTTCTTTTACGACAGAGAAAAATTGGTTTGAAACTGGAGGTGTAGAAGGTGAAGCTGAAGGTATAGTGGAAGTTCCGGAGGGCGAAGCTCCCAGCGTTCCCGCGGGCGCTCCCGAAGATCAACACTGTGCCCTTTGTGGTGATAAGTTTGATCAATTCTATAATGAAGATAAAGAAGAATGGCACCTAAGGAAAGCTGTCAGACATGAAGATAAAAATTACCATCCTTTATGTTTCGAAGATTATAAGGTAAACCTATCACAAATATTGCTTTAGTATTGGGCCGAATGTACTGTTTACTTATTGTGATTTGTGAATAATAAAGAAAATGTTAAATTCATCATTACTGTATAATTAATCATAAAAAATAAAAGTTATTTTGTTATTTAATTGTAAAAAAGATTGATGACACAAGTAACATGCTGAGAGGCCAATATCTGTGTGTATATCTGCTTTTAAAATAGACTATAGGCAATCATTGGGTATCGAAAAGTGTATTTTAAAAGTATTGTAGTTTTTATGAAAGAAAAACAAGCTCTCTAAAGTGTCCTGCAAATATATTAGATTTATGTGGTATTATCAAATTGTATTATTTCTAGGCTTCACTTACAAAAGAAGAGCCATCAGTGGTTGAAATAAATGACACTACCATGGAGGAGTCTGACGTCACTGAAAAGATAATCGAAGAAACAATTGAAATAAAAGATGTAGATGAGATAAACTCTCAATCAGACAATGAGTCGGTAGTAGAAGTCATTGAATCTGAAAGTCTGAAGGATGAAAGTCAAGAACCTTTAGAGGTAAAAATTCTTCAATTGACCAACATTTAACACTAAGTATTTAGTTTTGTGTATGGGCCTCTTGGATAACGCTAGTGGCGCGTCGTTGTGGCAAATCCAGGCAACACGGGCGTTTAAGTGCAATCAGCTGTACGGTTTACGTTATTTAATCAGCAGTTGAAAATGTTAAAAAGTGCCTACAAAAAATAAAAAAATGGGTGGTACGAGGTCCTTCGTATTGTACAATCTAGGTTCACCTGAAAAACAGGAATATCAGGAAAACGCACACAACAAATTTACAGAAACATGTATACACATACAGGAATTGCAAAAAAAAATATACAGGACTCAATATTCATTACTGTGTTGACGGTATATGATGTTTTGAATTAATACACACGCCAAAACCAGCACAAAAAAATATCAAAGCCAACATGCAGGATGTTAGTCATTTTAATTATAAATCTCGCATGAATATTTTTTATAGTATCACATGCAAGTTGTTTTTTATATCATTGATTTATTATCTATAGTACATTGTAGATAAAAAACGATGAAATAAATAATTAAATGAATAAAATTATTATCGGTTCAATATTTCAGAACAATACTTATTCCTTCGATATATATTTCTTTGATAAAGAAATAGATCTTTATTTTCCGTTTCTATTTTGGATGTATGGTTGAAAAGTTGCTGAAAATATATTTGTTTAGATTATTATTCAACTATTAATTCATTTTATAATTAATACATACCTCCACTTTCACGTCGTATGGTTGATTACTTACTCTCGTCTGTGGTATAACTTTTCCGCGGATAATTCGTTCTCCACCATCATGAATTTTGACGACCTCCTGAACATGATGGCTTTGGAATAGTTTGTGCCCTATAATTTTTAATTAATTGAACATCCTGTTATTAGTAGTGCGATAATCTTATCACAAATGAATAAATATGTAGTAAAAATTATATACTATCAATCTGAAAGAATGTATTTCATGGTTTGTGTATTTACTTACCTTTTGACACAGATTTCCCGCGAAAAAAGTCTGCATAAATTTTTTTAAATCCACACTTAATAATAGTTTGGCTGAAATAATGAAAATGTGTACAGTTAATAGCATAGTATTAACTGTACACATTTTCATTATTTTAAATTAAACAATTCTCTAAAATGTGCAGTGACTTTTATGCGAATCATATGTTCACTTGTATTGAAAAAACGACCTCGAATTGCGTCGCTTACCGACCGATGGCGTTGCCGTAGCTTCGCCATGATATCCAAAAGACATATTGGATCAGATTTTCAGTTGAACTATGTGATACTGCTTATTAATCCACAATTAGCTCTAAAGTTTGTTTTGAATAAAACTTAAATAGCCAATCCAGCCTTCATCGAATCCAGTCCAATCCAGATTCTTTGTAGAATTTATTTGATTAAATTCCTTTTTTGTGGTAGATAAAATTTTTCCATAACTATAGCAATTTTGTTCTTTGTAAATAAAAATCTTATTCAAATAATAATAAGACCAAGACTACTAATTAATGGAACCAGATTAATATTTGCTAGTCATACGCATTAATTATTACATAAATTGTTTTTAAATATATTATAAAAAAAAAAAGTTGGCTTCTTTGGAACTTTATTATATTTTTAGTATCACATATTGAACTTAAGAGTATTCATGGAGGGTACTGAATAAAAGTTTTTCCACTAGTCATTTGCAAATTTTTCTATATGCAGAAAGTCGATTGTCAATTTCAATTTTTCTAGTATACTAGAAATATTTCATAATTTTTTTCAAATTATTATATATAAAAAGACAGCAAATAAATGCACCATAATTTTTTTATCATGTGGACCCCTCACATCAAGCACATTGTATACTTTTGAAATGATCATACCTATGTTGCATTCACTCAGCATCAATATTCTCATAACACAGATACCAGATGAATTGGAGGACACTGAAATGAAAGAACTAAATAAAGAAGAAGTGAATTTCGATGATGGCGATGAAGATGATGTAGTGTTAAAAGCAGATCCCGTGGAGCAGGTGGTCGTCGACGATGACGCCGATACAGATGACGAGACCCAGGCGGAGAGAGCTGAACGGGACAGGCTTGCTGCAATCGACTTCAGCAAGGTGAAAGTTAAGATTGAGCCTATAGATCCAGGTGAGTTTTGTGTATACAAATACTATGTAGTAATTATTAAAAATTTAAGATTGTGTAAAGGTGATATTCAAAAAAATGAATATGTCAGGGGACACCCGGTAAATTGTGACACATCAAAACATATACTATATTATTTTATATATTATATATATATATATATATATATATATATATATATATATATATATATATATATATATATATATATTGTAATGTGTATAGATTTCTATATAGAATATATAACATTTTATATATTGTGTATAGAAATCACTGTTTATTATAATAAAATGCTTCATCACAGGAGGAAATATATGATAACTCTTATTTTTTATTTGATAAGGAACTTTTTATACTTAGTTTTGTACTTACAGAACATTAATAATCATCAACATATTATGTCATATCAAACACAGAGCCTAGCAAACAAGTGTGAGAAATCTTCACACTTTGTAGACACATCTATCTCATATGCTATGTTGACAGCATTGAAAGTAAGAGGGGCGGCTGATAAGTCCGCGGCCCAAGGTACTTAGCGATGACTCATTATTTCACAACTATTACCACTAATTGCGACACTTCTTGTTAGTATAAATATAACTTCCTTTCGTTATTAAAGTCATTAACAAATTATCTGTCGAAGCACAAACGTCATCATGTCAGCCGAATCGTCAAATCTCAGTAATATTGAACATCGCGCCGTAATAAAGTACTTCGTAAAGAAAGGAAAAACGCCCAAAGAAATTTTTGAAGACATGGTATCAGTTCTTCAGGAATCTGCGCCTTCGTATACGATAGTCAAAAAATGGGCTCGCTTATTTCAACAAGGACGAGAGAGCTGTGAGTAAGATCCTCGCCCAGGGCGTCCTGTGACGGTAGTGATGGAGGAAAATGTTCGAAAAATCGAAAAATTAGTACTGGCCGACTGAAGAATAAAATTATGGCAGATAGCTGAAGAGTTGCAAATTAGTAAAGAACGAGTTGGAGAAATTATACACGAGCATATGATTATAAGAAAAATCAGTGCGCGTTGGGTACCAAAAATCCTAACGCCGTTTGACAAGCAGCGGTGACTTCAGACAAGTAAGGATTTTTTGGAGTTAGTCGGGGATAATATAGACAAAATTTGCGACCGAATTGTAACCGTGGATGAAACCTGGGTTCGTCAATACGATCCGGAATCTAAACAGAAGTCCTTGCAATGGACGAAAAAAGGAGAAAGGCCGCCGAAGAAATTCAAGGTTCAAAAGTCGGCATCGAAGCTTATGGCGACAATTTTTTGGGACAGTGAAGGTGTTTTACTAATTGATTACTTGCCAAAGGGGACTACTATGAATGGCCAATATTACGCGAACTTATTGGCTCAGACACGAGAGGCAGTCGTACAGAAGCGACGTGGGAAGTTATCGCGCGTAGTGCTGTTTTTACAAGACATTGCATCTGTCCACACGGCGCGGGTTTCGAGGCAGGCCCTGAAGGACACGGGCTTCTCGGAAATTGACCACCACCCTACAGCCCAGATCTAGCTCCAGCGACTATTTCCTTTCCAATTTAAAAAGGAGTTACGTGGTCGTAGATTTGTTTATGACAATCAAATGAAGATGGCTGTAGAAAGCCATTTTGACTGCAAAGAAAAGGAATATTTTTTGGGCGGTTTGAAGGCGTTATACACCAGATGTGAAAAATGTATTTCGCTTGAGGGAGACTATATTGAAAAATAAAAATAAAATACTTGTACTTTTCTTTCATTTAATGCCTTAGGCCGCGGACTTATCAGCCGCCCCTCGTAATAACCATAATTTTTTTAAAAGGGTTACTAGAAAATTATAGTTTATAGTAAAAGTATTATTATTTTTTATTTTTCTATTGTTTATTATGTTTTTAGATTATTACTTACCTATTTGTATAGTTATGAAAACCTTTCACATCAATCAGAACTAATTCATGTCATCATGTAAATTTTCATACTACAATTAAATCATTGACCTGCTTCAGATATCCAGTTTGACTTAAATTATTACTTTAATGTAGTTAATATTCATAATATTTTTTATGAATATGAATATTTTTTTATTTTACTAACACGCCTGTTATGTCTGCAGATGAGGAGCCAGTAATAACAGCTGAAGAGGAAGCGATGCGGGCGGGCGCCGACACAACTCACGCCACCGTACTCAGCTCTATCGATGGCAACCTACAGCTCGAAGCAACTGTACAGCTGCCGCCCGCATTGCCCATTGGAGGCATCCGCATAAATATCACAAAACCTATAAGTTTCTTGGTAAAAGATCCCGAAGAGAAAATATTAGAAGATATCAGTCCAGACAATGAACCTCCGCCTCCCGGTGAAGAACCAGAATTAGATTACACCCTAAAACCAACACTAGAAGGCGTGACCTTCTCAAAGCAGCCCCCTGTGCAACGAGGATCCGAGCTTTCTGGATTATGCTCCATAATGTGACTTGCTCAGATTATTGTATTAATCTACCTCCATGTAAACTTTAGAAAATATTGCCTTCATAAAATATCACCGAAAAGATAAATTAAAGAGTGTACTAATGAGTGTGTCAGTTAATTTAAGCTGAAATGTGATATTAAATTTAAGTTGGTGTAATCGTGTAGCGATTTGTTGGTTTTGCTGTTTATATATATGGTTATGAGTTTGGTTTATGTAAATATGTTGAAATTTTAATATTTCAATTACGTCCTGTATTACTTAGGCTGATAAACTGACTAGGTTAAAGTTTTGTATGTTTATTCATGCTCGTAATTAAACATAAATGCTATTTCTTTTATGCACAGAGTACAAATAAAAAACCTATTTGGAGTCTACAATTTAATTTTCATAAATTACTACTCAAGTAATTAGTAATTCTTGTATATGAAGATTTTGTATTAAAATCTTTTTTATGTAAAATGATGTCATACAACTACTGTATTAGCCCAATTTATGAGAATGAAGTGTTTTTGGTTGTATTAATTTAGATCTTCATTTAAGTTAAATTTTACTAAATCTTAGAATAGGGAACTCATTGGTTATACAATGGGAAGTTTGACGAAAGAATTCTGAGCAATATTATTGTATTAATACTTTATGTGGAAAGTATGTTGATATAGATGTAGAATATAGTTTTCTAATGACTTTGTGGCAAATACACGGCTTATAATATTGTGCTTATTGAAGAGGGGTTTAGATTTTATTTTTAAAGTCAAACCACGGAGTACCTAAATAAAAATGATTGGAATTGTCCTCATTGCAAAAAGGTAAAGTATGAAATGCAAAGGCAGAACATTATGTAAAAAAATACATAATATTCATAATTTTACTGCCAATGTTATTTATTGTTTGACAGAAAATATGTATAGTGGTAAGTTCCGTAAGGTATAGGGGATAATATTGTGATGTAATTGTACCCATTACATATTCAATAATGGTATGTTAAATGCATCAATTTCCTATATATAAGCTACATTTTCTTTCATTTAAACAAATTATTTTTGTTTACACAAACAAATAAAAACTGTTATGATAATTAGTGGTTTTATTTGTATAAAACCCTTGAGTTTGGTTCAGTTGATTTTTATACTATTAGATGTGCTTTATTTTATAAAATTGAATTTCTTCAAATACGTAGTAAAAATTTTTGCTGAAACATCTTATATATTTTAAGTACTTTATGTTCACACATTTTTTGCTTGGCTTACAATAATTTTACAATTCTTCACTAGTTACAAATTTTCAAACATACTTTAGATAATTTAATAAATGAAGAATTTTAAGACTCCATTTTATAAAGAAAAATACTTCACGGTTGTCATGTCTTAAATTAGATAAATGTAGTTACATAGACTAAATGTCTAGTGAAATTATTGCAAGTTTTCTATTAATTGATTTTATTTGACAGCCAAGTCTGCATTCAGAATACGTGCATATTATAGTCTGTGATACGTACTTCAGAGCCATCATGCATCATTGTTTGTCCAAGAATAAAAGTAGTGATGTTAAGTGATAAATACTATCGATTTTTATTTTTTTTATTTTGCAAAACTTAACCGCTTAAAAGCCGTAACGCAGACGACACCTATACCGCGCTTATATTACCCGATACTTGATTATATCTCCTATCGTTATCATCATAAATAGCTCTTCATCTTGGTGTATGTTATACACCAACCTGATGTTCAATGCCAAAGTTGAAAATATTGGCTTAACCTGTAAATTTGCTTATGGTATATGTTTTATGCGTATAGGGAATAATTTCGTATAGGGAAAGTCATAAATAAAAATTTTCGACATAATAAAATGGTAGATAGTTCAAAAATATTTTACGCGTCGTTTGCCACCCAAAGCTATTTTTTTGAGCGGCCAGTGTTATATCACGTTGCCACTTATAGTAAAACTTAGACATTTGGCAGAATTATTTAAAAGGCAAGTTAAATTACACATTCAGTGTTGATAATGTGTAATTTAACTAGCCTTTTCCACAGGTATCGTTATAGTAGTATTTTAATGTGAAACATCTGTTGACGACCTAATGGTCATCAACAGATGTTTCACATTAAACTCGCTTCGCTCACCTCCATCGTTCTCTACTACCTTGTCCACGTGTACCGTATAAATCGTTGATTCTCTATGCGTCTTAATCTGTATTATTCTATTATTATACAAAATATATAGATATTGTTCTAATTAAAATAACAATAGAAACGTATTTATTAACAGAATTCTATATTTATGCATATTACTCATTATTTATTAGTTGTCTTCATAAATTCTTTCGGTGAACGTCAGTTTCTGCCGTACGCACCGTGACGCTAATCAAAACGCAATATAAAATTAAATGACGTAAGAAAAAAGTACCCAACACCGATCTTAAAAATATTAAACTGTAAGAAATTTAACGAAATTGAATTTATTGTAGACGAATATCGTACATGTAACCGCTAAATATACAAGAATATCGTAAATATAACTCTTCAATTATAAATAAACAAAAAATATATTAAAATTAAATATTGCTGGAATAAGATAATAAGTTGCCGTGTTTTTAAAATTCATGATTTTTATTAAACTTTTATATACGTAGGTACATTTTTTTTAATATTCTCGATAAGTAACGTTATGAGAATAAACTTGTTAAATGATCAAATCATTTGTGACGTATGAACGGTCAAATATTGCAGACAAGGGCTCTGAAAGATTTACGAAAGTTTGATAGAATTGTCTTTAACAAAAACATGACGTCATAAAAGCGATTGTATTTTGGCTGTCAGAATAAAGACAAATTGCATTTTTATAGTGATGAATAAAATACGTTGTAATTTCATGACTTACAAATTTTTAAAAACTCCTATAACGTAAAGTTTATCTCAAATCTCTTTTACTATATTGATATTTATTAAAAATCAATAACAGTAATGCATAAAATAATCAATGTTCATGTACAATTAACTTACAAAATTCACTTAAGTTTCGAAAATTTCTAAATCAATTCCATAGTATTCTTAAAGGTCAATACCTTTAAGAGTACTATACATGATTTCATTGCTACAATTAGCAATGAAATCATGCAAAAAAAAAAAAGGTAAAGCAATAACTGTCATCACTATTCTTGGATATATCCCACCTTGGCTTATGGGTATACTAGCGATCACCCACTCGCTTCGCTGGGCGTAAATTTAAATTTCGCATTTTTTTAAGCTATTGCATAGCTTTTATCGCAGGTTTTGAGTGCGGCGAGCGAATCAAGAAATTCCGTAACGAAAATAAAACCTAACACCCCCCCACTCCGCCTACCATGTAGCTCGGCTGAGCGTTCGCTTAACGTATATGGTACGAATGTACGAAGCTCGCACGGATCAAAACGAGCTGCTCCCAAATCGGACGAATACGTAAGCAGCTATTTGTGAGAAAGTATATAGGTGTATAGCTATCTATCATATCTTTATAATGCCACATACACATGCGGTGAGTGTGGCATTATAAAGATATAGATACCTACACACCTATATACTGTGCATTTATTAATGAAAAAAGTGATGAAAAACTTAAATTAATACCAAAGAAAAAATACTGCATAAATAAATAAATAATTATAATTGCATAAGTTGATAAAAAATGCTATGCAATAGCTTTACCGCGGCAGTCCCCGAGTGCCATACGTTTTTTTTTTATTAACCAGATGTGCCCCGGTTTAGCTCCTGGCATCCGGACATAGATTAGAATGAATTCCTTCATCTTCTACATCATTTAATTTTTGTGTCAATTTTGTTTGCGTTCACGGTCATATCCTCGATGTCAATTCCCTGTCCCGCTTTGGATTTCAATGCCGTTCTCGATACCGATCTTGATCCTACCTTAGACATTAATGGGAGTAATTACAAATTACGATTTATACGGGAAAGGATATCAAAACGACAACGAAATATACAAATACCATTATAACTGGTATTTATAGATTTTTTTACATAAAATATAATGTGATATATGTAATATGATATAATCTTATTATATTAATCTAATAGGTATTCTATTTGAAAACATAATATAACTTCTAATCCAAAATTTGATTGCAATCCCTTAACTAATTTAACTCGTTAACTCGTCAGTGTATGACAAATACTCGTACAAACATACTTTTACATTTTTTAAATTATAAATGGTCTATAACCATTTACAAGTGATTCCACATTGAATGGTCGCAGTTCCATACTGATACGATCAGTAATTTTTACGTGATTGAGCCTCAAAAATGTAACTTCATTATATGTATATACAAATAAGAAAATCGATGATTTTCATTGAAGAGTTTGTTTTTTTTGTTACGATATAATGATGTATCTGTTAAGAAGTAAGGTTGATTTATATATCAGAAAAATCATTTGATTTATTACAATCAAATCTGCATTACTAATACATCTTATCAACATTTACTAAGTGGAGGAACTAGGAAAATTAATTTTCAGAGTTCACGTTAATTATAAAGAACGCTTGTCAATATTGATGGATGACAGTAAGTGTATATACTGCACAACGCTGGATACAGCAACGTATAGAGAAAATGATTTGAATTGGAATATAAAAATAGGTTGATTTGTTAGAGATATCGTGGGAGAAAATGTTTTTAAAAAGTGTTTTGTACGATAGTACGTATTTACAAAATATGGCAAGAATTTTATAGGTTAATTAAAAATTATCTTGAAAAAAATTATTTATTTCCGATAAATTCTAAAATCTATCCAGTTGCTCTATATACTGTGATCAAGAAATGTTGTTGAAGAAAAAAGTTTAAAAAGTGTTTTTGTAGAATATTTTTTAAACTACTTTACCGATATATTCGCAAGTCTAACCAGTTGTTTTATTTAAAAAACAACATCGATCGACGCAAATTGCATCGAAACCGATTGATCCATACGACAGATATTGTTAACGAAAAGTTCTTTAAAAATATTTTTTCAAAATAACTTCTAAAGTTCGTTTTGTAACCATCAACTATCTTTGTTTAAAAAATGCACTGAATGCCGCAAAGCAGATCAAAATCAAACAACGCTAGAAATCTTAGTTTAAAAATTTTGAAAATTATTTAATTAATCTAGATGTTTGAACTCGAAAAGCTGAAAATAACGTATTAAAATTGTATTTTCGAGCTCAAAAACATGAAAAAACATCTAAATCAAATCTTAAATAATGTATGGCTAGATATATTACCAAGACTCTGAACTCGGAAGTAGGAAAAAGTTTTATAAACAGCCTATAAGAATAACAGTTTTTGAATTTTTGTGCTCAACAAGTTTAAAATTAGTCTGAGCGTCGAGACAACTATATTTTTGAAGTCGAGGAACTCAAAAATGACATAGCGGGAAGTTTTAAGAATAACAACTACCATATAGTATGTTATCTATCGATTATTTGTGGGGTCAATAGTTTTACAGACTTTTTTTATAGAAAATGACATGAATTTCAGAAAATTGGAAAAATTCTGGTACAATGCTTTTAAAAGAAAAGAGAATAAAACATTTAAGCGATTAAAGCATTTGGAACACAACGTACAAATTGTAATCAACAATTTGAATTGGGCAAGCTTTTGTTATTCATTAGGTAAGTACAGTACAACGTAAGAAACTCTGCCGCTGTGAAGTTAATCAGGAAACATCGCAATGGCGTAAAATATGAATGCGAGGGAAAAGAACGAAGAGTAGGAGATCGTTGTACCTGCGCATTGCATCATTAGCAGGCAATTTAGAGCGACAGAATTTCGTGCGTTCTACCGTATTTTGTAACAGTCACCGCACGCTGTATGCCGCAAACAAAAGAATTTAATGTTGTTAGTTTTTCAGTCGTATAAATATAAGTTCGCTGAATTCGACCAACAGTTCCAATGAATATTTTTTTTACCCTATTTACGTGAATTTATACTTCCTTTCCGGCTTTGATTCTGTAACAACAGCTTGAAGAGCGTGATATTCGATACCTATTAATTTCGGTTTACGCTTTCAATGTCAATCGATCTCTTAGAAAATTCTCATAAATTTTGTGGTGACGACTAGAATCTCGTCGCGATCTCGTGTAGGTAGGGATTGCGGGTAGATGGTAGGGAAGATTAACTATTAAAATTCATGGTGAATCATCGGTTTTATTAAATTTTCAAGTTGCTGGCAGTGGTGGAATGGTTCGGGCTGGGGGGGTCATGACAACTCCTGGACTGGGTCTCTATTATACTATTGTATAACTATTATCTATCGTATTAAAGACAGTCTTGGCTGAATCTGTTATGTGTGCTCCCTGCAGACTCGGAGGCTAGATATTCGCCCTTGCTTGTAGATAGAGGTACGTATAGTATGGCGGCCGTCTTCTATTATAATAAAACCGTCAATTACTAATTAATCACATGCCCCATTATTTTAGACAGGTACATTGTTTTTTACCTTCCTGTCTAAGCCGTTAATTTTCATGTTGATAATTTGTATAGGACTCCCTAACAATCGATAATTTGTATACACTCCCTAAATTGAGAACGGGATCATTTTAGCCGCAAATCGACGGAGACTAACTACCATTAGTATATTACCTATAGCGGAGACCGTTCATCTGTTCTATGTATGTTGGATGAACTCTGGCGTGTATAATTATTTACTGCAAAAACAATCAAGAACACAATTAAAGATGAATGTCTAAGCTGGCTGTGACTTCTTAAGATCATAGATTCTAAAGGTTAAATCTTGTAATATTCTTATTAATCTATGGGCTAAATGAAGAAAACGATCAAATATGACGTAAAACGTTAGAACGTTTTAAAAGTACTTTTACGGCGAGATGATTTCCGCATAATGCGACACATAAAGATTATACACGAATAGATTGCACGACGGCTATATGTAGTTAATGGAAACATTAATAAAAAAATAGGAAAAACTCCTGAATGTTTTCGACCGGCAGCAACTAATCATATTTAAGTTAGAAACAATTCAAATAGTTTAAAATATTTAGATGCAGGTATATATCAAATAGTGAAAGCAAAACATTTAATTGGCCAAGCAAATGGGAGCATTATTGGTTGGACACCAGGAAAATTGCAAGTCTGATCACATTATGATTATTAGTTTCCCATAAAGTGCCGTAACTATTCAGCGTAAAACAATCAAATTTTACCATCTAATTGGCCCCGACTTTATGTGTATTTGTATATATCTTGTTTTGTGACAAGATTTTAAAGGATATTGTGAAAATCTAAAAATCTATTTAAATAAAAGTCACCAGTAGTAGTAGTTTAGATGCATAGTTCATATATTGCATGTACAAACATCAATATAAGTAACAGTTTCAAGATTGATATGAATTTCCCTTAGTGTACAAGAGTCAGAAATTGCGCTCAGCTTTTAAAATGCCAATTTATCTAGGTAACTACATGATTGATAAAAGCATTGGACATTTTTTTGCTTGATACAATTAAATGCAAACAATAAATATAAACAAACTAAATGAAACTAAATAATGATTTAACTCATTTATTTTACATATCACAATTATGGGGCCATCTCGGAAATGGTAGGGTGTCCTTAATGTTGTTCACCCCACAAAGTACTTGCATCAGCCTTTCCAATCCTAAACCAAATCCACCGGTAGGAATATTTCCAAATTTCCTTAGATCTAAATACCACTTCAGTCTATCAGATGGTAATTTTAGTTGTAATTTTCTATAATCATCTTCCCTCAAACTCCCTCCAACAACTTCTCCAGTTATTGGTGTAAGTAAGTCTAATGCTTCCACCTTTGTACTATCATCTTTGGTATCTTTCATGTAAAATGATTTCAAAGTTTTTGGCCATCTTATTATAAATACTGGTATACCATCACAGTAATCAACAATTGCTAATTCTTGTTCCTTATTGATACCTTCTTCCACGCTTTGATTGAAACCCTTCTTCATTAATATTTTATTTGCTTCATCATAAGATAAAACAATAAAATCTTTATCAATCCATTTAGGAATTTTGGAATTCTCTCCATCAATTATATGCAAATCATCTATATTCGAGGCAAAAGTTTTTGTGAAAATGAATTTAATAAAATCTTCTATAACGTCCTGTAGTTCTTTCAAACTATCACAAAACGCTAATTCCGCTTCCAACATGTAAAATTCGGATAGATGTAAACGAGATCTCGAGTTTTCAGCACGGAAAGTTGGCCCTAAAGTATATACATTACCCATACTTCTACAAATAGCTTCTAAATGTAATTGTCCAGAAACTGTTAAATAGGTTTTTGTACCAAAGTAAACTGTGTCATTATTTTTGCCCTCTTGCATCATAGCTTTAATAACTTGTTCATTTTCTGGTTGCACTTTAAATACTTCTCCTGCACCTTCACAGTCATTAGAAGTTAATATGGGTGTATGTACATTAAGGAATTGTTTTGAGGCAAAATAATCATGTATGTGCTTAGTCACGGAATTTCTTACTCTCAGGATGGCTGATATATAATTAGTCCTAGATCTGAAATGTAAATATTGTCTAAGGTACTCTGGAACGTATGTTGTTCTTGGATTGAATGGATAGCCATCAGCGACTACACATTCTCCTAAAACATCAATATTTTCAGCCACAAGCTCTAATTGGCCACGAGGCCCTTTTGTTAAAATCCCAGCAACGGAAACTGAACTGCCGGTTGTTAAAGTTTTAGGTTTTATGCTTTTAGGTATAACAATTTGCAATCTTTGTGGGCAAGAACCGTCCGAGACGTCGGCGAATGTAACTTCCTTCTGTACTCTAAGATTTTTTATCCAACCCTGTAAAATACATAATGATTACTATTTAAAGGGATTTTTTTCCTATAAAAATTATAGGAAAATACTTTTTTTTCTCATAGCGACCTTTACTTCTGCAACAGTACCAAAATTTGGTTTTTCAAGAACTGATGAAATTATACTGTATTTACGACAGTATGGGTACGAGGTTAATAAACAAATTCGTTTAATCCACATACTATTTACTTTAATAAAACCTCATACATAAATTTAAAACAACAACAGAACTATTAGAAAAGTATAGTCAGTGAAGGGGTCATTACAAAGTCAATTTGCAGTCAGATTTACCCATAGAGTAATACGAACATGGTTTTACCAGTCGATAATTTACTATCATAATATGATTGACGAAATATTGAGTGTGTGAACGGTCTCCCTGATTGACAAATGCAATTAATTTGTAAAAAATATTTTTTTTGTTGATCAACCTCAAATCAACCCAATTGAGTGAATGTTTAATGGATTTTTAACAATTACACGTCAGTCCCGATTTTGATATTTTTTAAATGTTTTGAATTTCACGTTCAGAATAAAAAAACGCTTGGCGTCCTTAACCGATTTCTTAACTCCTTGAACTTCGCAATTTATTAAAGATTTGTGATGTTTTCTAGTTGTAAAATACCACGAGTCTTTTAATATACTAACAAATAATAACGCTAATACATGTACCTAATAACAGTGGTCTGCAACGAAATCCTCCTTTAAATAAAAATATGATGAATATGAAGAGCTTAATATGCTGAATAGATGTTTACTTTCCTATTTTTTTCTATTACATGTAGAAATTTTTAAGTTTTTTTTTTTTAATTTCTCATAACTATGTGTGTTTTGTCTAACGTCGTTGCATTAACGCTGCTCTATTCAGTTCATATTGTCTCAGTACTCACGAAAATCAGTCGTGCTGATAGAAAGAGAGCGAAAGATATCGGTTGACGTGGTTTTAGCAGGAATGTGCACGTCTACGCAGTTCTCGCTGTGTCATCGTAACGCTCAGTATGTTAAATATGTTATCATTGTTTATTTTTTCAACTATAAAAGCAAAACAAAATCACACAACTAAGATTATAGTTCTGAAGCAATAGCAAATTCAATTTTGTTTTTGGGTACAATATGCCAAGAAGTTGTAAAAACTTCCCAAACATTTTCTGCTACATATGTGGCGAATTCACTATAAAATCTCAACGGAACACATTGTCGGAATTTAGTTAAAAGTGCTTATCAGTAATACTTTGGATTTCCGGTTGATGAAAAAGATAAAAATTGGCTCCCAAAAACATGTTGTAACAGTTGCTTAAAAACTTTAAGAGGTTGGCTCGGGGGAAGTCATAAGATCATGCCATTCGCAAAATCAACTATTTGGCGTAAACCTTAAACACATGAAAACGATTGTTATTTCTGTATGATCACAACAAAAGGATATACGAAAAAAAAATAAGGATAAAATTCACTACCTATATATTCCATCTGCACAAAAACCAGTTTCTCGAAGCAATTATAATTTACCTTCAGTACGTATGTACAGCAACGAAATCGTGAATGATGGAATCGCTGATCCTAAACTTAGTCAATCGAGTATCTCCTCTACTTCTTCATCTTTATCCACAGACTTTACAAAACCTCATCTTCTTATGCAATCTGATTTGAATTATCTCGTTCACAACTTAGGACTCTCAAAAGCAAAGACTCAGCTACTTGGATCAAGATTACAACTATGGAATTTGTCAGACAAAAAGACGAGAGCCTCATATTTTCGTAACAAGCAAGAAGATTTTATGAGGTACTTCATCAAAGAGGATGATTTAGTATTTTGCAATGATGCTAAAGGACTTGTACAAGAAATGGGTTTTCCTGAACATCCGGAAGAATGCCGACTTTTCATTGATTCGTCCAAAATCAGTTTGAAAGGTGTTTTACTTCATAACGGCAATAAATATCCTTCTATTCCTCTTGCACACGCAACAAACATGAAAGAAAATTATGGAAATATTCAGTTGTTATTGGAAAGAATTAAATATTCACAGTACACGTGGAACATTTGTGCTGATCTAAAAGTTGTAACAATAATAACTGGACTGCAAGGAGAATATACCAAATTTTGTTTCTTTTTGTATGAATGGGACAGTCGCGCTAAAGAAAAGCATTACGTAGTAAAAAATTGGCCACAAAGAATGAGTTTGATACCTGGAGTCAAGAATGTAAAAGAAGAAGTTTTAGCTCGAAGATAAAAAAAATTTCTACCACCTCTCCATTTAGAATTGGCGTTATGAAAAATTTTGTTAAAGCTATAAACGAGAACGGTAGAAGTTTTCAATATCTCAAAACAAAATTTTCTTGAATTAGCGACGCAAAATTAAAAGAAGGAATCTTTGTAGGTCCCAAAATACGAGAGCTCATGAAGGACTCAATTGAAAGTACATTGAATGAAGCTGAAAAGAGAGCATGGACCGCTTTTTGGAAGTGTGTCATAATTTTCTTGGGAACAAAAAAAAGAGAACTATCGTGAAATCATCCTCGATCTTCATTCTTCATACAAAGCCCTAAAACGCAACATGTCCCTAAAAATTCATTTCTTAAATTCTCATTTGGATTTCTTTTCCGCTAGTCTTAGAGCAGTATCTGATGAACACGGTGAAAGGTTTCATCAAGACGTATTGCACGTAGAAAAAAGCTATAATGGAAAATGGTCAGAAGCGATGCTTGCCGATTTTTGTTGGTCGCTTCGTCGCGAAACACCTATAGAAAATATGAAAAGGAAGAAAACTACAAAGTGAAATAATATTAATAACCAGCAATGAGAGCTCTAATGATTTGTAGGTTTGTAACACATTTATCGAACATTTGTCTCAGTTGTAACACTTATAATAATTTTTTTTACCAAAAAAGTGAGTTTCATTTGAAACTACCATTTAAAAAAAGTTATATGTGATACGAAAGATTTAATACTATATTTCTATTCAGTATCATGTAATTTATCATTAGTAGCAGACCAGTGTAATTTATTTGTCAGTTTTAAAAATAATTTTAATTTAATTTAAAAAATTATAAATGAATAGTAGTATATATTTTGCAGTGCATGATTACAAACAATACTTAAATCAGCAACATTGGCAGGTGTATGGCAAGATATTTCCGATTTAAGCATATATATATATATATTTGTATTTCTGCCCTTGCAACTGAAGGGCAGAAATACAAAATAAAATACAAAAATGTATTTTAAATTTTTGAGCACTTCAAGCGCAAATTTAAAGATAATATTTATTACTCAAGAGACTCAAAGGCACGTTGATACACATTATAGTGAGAAGTTTTAAAAATAACCTTCAATGTCAATTGTTTTTCAATTTTTTTTAATGATGAATTGCAGATTTTCATTCTCGTGTGGTTGGCAACACTAATAATACTTAACAGCAAAAGCATCCATCATTCAATCTTCAATCGTCAAGTGTCTGATCAAGGGTGTCGTCAGAAGTTGGGTTCCAGAAGTTCTAGTAATTTTATGAAATTTTTCCAAATACCATATATTATTTTCTTGTTATAAATTAAGTAAGTGTTATTTATTAATTAAGGTTATTGTGTCAAATAGCCACGTATTTTAGTGTGACTGATATATGTGGGTCGGTAACTTATTTTGCACGAAGCAATAAAGATGCTGTAAACGATGTTTTTTTCATTAAAAGTCCTTGAATTATGCAAATTTAAAATTGATCGTACACAGTACAAAGTTTTATAAACTGTATAAATTATTGGAATTAAACACTTTCAAAATAAAATATGCATAAGGTTATTTAAATAATCTTTTTTTTCGTTGTCATCCTACTATGTTGTTTTTGACCTCTTTGTTGTCGATTTCCTTTTACGTGCGGACACATTACTTACTTAATTATTGGATTAGGTGTAATTAGACACAGAATTATTTAACATCTTTTTAGTAATTATTTGCTATAACCTGATTTAGGTCAATTCTGGTTGCATTGATATTTTGGTGAGGAAAATGCAAATAAATAACATATTCGCGTTTTTGTTGCAAGCATCTTATAATATTTTATCAAATTAATTCAAAATATAATGCTGTTGAATTTTTGGGGTGTTCTCAAATTTAATTTCATTAACTTCACAAAGTTCATAGTAATAAATTCGTAAACTGCGGTGTGTGACATGTTCGAAAGTGGCAAAAGTGTAGTGACTGCCATAGCCTATCCCTGCGGGATCTGTTGAGCCTTCGTGGGCTTGATGTCTCGCCACCTTACTTTGTATAGAATCTCGTCGACTCGTTTGCTTCAGCCTTTACCTGTTTTGTTTTGGTCTGGATATCCTGTGGAACCCTCGGGGAAAATTTATAGGATGATGACAAGGTCATGGAGATTTCTATAAAGTAATCTAGTTGTTAGTGATTTTTAAGTACATTCAGGGAGTTAAAAGATACATTTGTCATTTTTTTAATCATTCATGTCATTGTCAATGTTTTCATTTTTGTTGTAGATTAAAAAAAAAGCATTTGAAAATAATGCAAATCCTTGGTTGTTATTTACATATACTTAACTACAAATTGTTAACTTCAATGTAGTATATGCCTAATTGTTTTTCATTACTTTAAAGCTTCTTTCCTTTAGAAGGAACTATATGAAAATGTTTTAAAATTTTTGTAAGGTAATCAAGATACAGTTATTCAATATATTAAATCTTTAAATAGGCAAAATAAACATTAAATAAAAAAAAACACAAATTGAAATAATTTTTATAAATGCTATATTTTGCTAAATTCGTTAATATTGTGGTAGTTAAAATTAGCTATCAGCAATAGCTGACTAAAAGCAATGTTCAAAAGAAGACCAGATAAGAGTGGCATTAATTATGATGGGGATCAGGAGTAATGTTGAGATTGGGGATTAGACAAAAGTGGATGAAAGTTCAGGTTATTGCTGGTGTTATAAGTCAAAAGTTTTACTTCTTAGATACTTAATTTAATAAAAAGAAAAATAATAACTTTGCAATAGTTTTATTACTAAAGTATGATTAGTCTTAAATGAACTTCATTTATTAAATATTGATCAGAAGTAATAATTTTAATTTTTCTTTTAGGTCTTAATTCTTTAAAATGTCTACATCGTCAAACCCACAAGAAGAAGTAGAGCAGCCAAAAGGTTTTGTTGCATTAAAGGAACATGTTAAAGAACATAAAATTGATGTGGCCCTTTGGGCCCTCAGGGTTTTGACCCTTTTATGCGTATTTAACTATGTTCTGCCAATATTTTTAAGGTCAGTGTCTACAGTTTTCATCATCAAATTACTTGTTAATTAATATTCCATTCCATACAGTACTTAGATAAATCAGATATAGATAAAAGCTACAATATCAATTTAATTCAAAAATGTACTGTTAAAAGATAAATCTGTATGATTGTAGGTTCCACATATCCACATTGCAGTATTTATGTTTGATTTTGATAAACATAAATTGCCTTTTTATGCATTTAAATAAATTTTAATTTTAATCACTACAACTTTAAATATCAAAGATTTAAAACATGTTTTTTTTTTGTATATTTCCTTACAACATTATATATGTATGGTTAAATATAAAAGTATTTGCTTAATATTAGATACTTAAAAATGTACTATGTAGGTACATACGATCTGCAAGACTCAGAATTCAATTTTAAATTTTATTGTTTCTCTTACTTTTTATTCTTAAATGAGTAATAATGTTATAGTATGAATTGTTGAATAAAATTCCCTACATGTATGTAAATGATTTTAATATAATTGAATTTTATGTATTACAGTGCAAATAATGCATTCTACAAGGCATTAATAGGCAATGCAGCTATCAGCGCACTTCGTCTGCATCAGCGTATACCTCCACACGAGATCTCGCTCTCACGTCTATTTGTTGCACGTTTCTTCCAGGAGGACAGTGCACACTACTTCTTCTATTCTTTCATCTTCATGAGTGCTACACCTAACATATGTATCCTTTATAATTGTTCATAAATTATCATCTTAAATTTTGTCGAGGATAATGAAAAGTTATCTTTGTGTTTTGTCACACGTCTACACATCAGGTTAAAAGGTCATTTAAACTTGTTTTGCCAGACAAAATTACCAACTTGATAGGTGTTTAAATTCCACATGTGAAAACTATATTCTGCTTGTAGTTTTAAAATTAATAGAGAATAAATTCTTATTGTAAATTTTGATAATGCTATCTTCACCGCTTTTTCTATTAAAATGTGGGTAGAAGTATTTTAAGTAAATACAGGTTTCAGAGTATGTTTGTATCAAATATTGTAAAAATCAATTCAATGGTTGCATCGTAAAGTGGCTTATATCAGAGTAATTACAAATGTACATTTATCAGTGAATATTTTACTGTAAACAATGAACAAAGATATAGACTTAGAAAAAAAAAGTGTCTAAGAACTCATGTAGCCACCCAGAAATCCTAATACATGGATACCATGACAATTTTATTCAGGGATTGTATCTGAGTCAAGAACAGGCTTACTTTCTGTCCATACTAGAACGGTCAAGAATGAAGCTACTGTCTGCGTTTTACAAATGCATATAATTTTTACGATACCATTGAAATAATCATGTTAACATGATGTTGCCAAGGTCATCGACTAAACTTGTTTCCTAACAGTTTTCTACAGTTTTTATAGTACTGATGCAGTAATGACAGTTGGTAGTTATCATCAATCAAACTGTGATTATGGCTCCTTAACATTATAACAGTGATTTTGACACCCGTCTTCTTGTTTGCATTACTCCATGCTTCGTCCTACTCATTGACTATACTTGATGTAAGTATTGTGCTATAATATTTATTTTTATATTTTAATAAGTTATTATGCAATTTAATTTCGGTAATTGTCCAGCAGTTTCTGAATTAAGTATCATTGTTGATGATGATTAAATTAAAATTATATAAGTGCAATCTGTTCAAAATTCTAAATTATCACGTGCTGATTGTTTTTCTGCTTATTATTGGTAATAATAAACGTTCATTTGCCAAAATTTACTTGACTTTTGTATCATATTAGTGAGATTTGTGTTTATACCATGGAAATTTAAAGGTAACAAGTCTCTCAACCTAGTAAGCATACCTAACCTAACTTAACCATGATTAGGCAAAAGTTAACAACATGTGAGATCTAAACTTTTATATAGACTTATTGCTAATATTTGCTCTATAACTATTATTATTTAAATATCTTTGCTGCATAAACAAATAGTAAAATTCATATTTTAAGAAAATGTGTATATGGAAGTTCGTGACATTAAAATTGATGGCTGTGGTAATATGAAATAGCTATTTTATATAGTTACCACATATACAGCCATGTATATTTGGTAATTCAAAACAGATTGAATTTCTAAAATACTATTAATAAAACTAGGGCATTAGTAAGCTCAACTATAAAATTTAATACTATACATTAAATCACTAGGAATCTGAACAAGTGTTTATATTTATATTATAAAAAGCTTCTCATTAAATATGCAGCTGATTTAAGCTCATTGAGTTTTATAAACTGATTTATATATTGGAATACTTAAATGAGATTTGTGAAGTAAAGTATCCATCAGACGCAGTTCTGTTATCAGTACATATGAAAAGTTTTATGATAAATAATTTGTCATTTTTGCTTTTTCCATATAATGGTCAACAATTTCATCTATTTTATTGATAACTTTTAACTTTAAAAACTGTAAATGACTTAATCTTGTAGCCATTAAGCTGTTATTCATTTCAATAATTATATGTATTTCATTCTATTTAGCATAACAAAGTTAAAGCTATCTATTTATATAGCTTTAATAATAAGAATAATGAGATTGGACAGTCCTAACTAAAAATTGGTGTTCAAGTCATCAATAGACTGACCAGTGATTCTTATCTATAATCTGTTGACATATACTAAACTATGTATACTAAACGTATACTAAAGTCACCAGGAGACCCTTGGTCTATTTTTGTCTTTATATAAACATAGTTTCCTTAAAAAAGACAGTTCCTTTCTTTTTGTGAAAATCTTGTTTGGCTATACATATGGATATCTGCACAGTTATTGGAATGTGGCCAATTTCAGATTTGCTGAGTTAATTAGTGCCTACTGTACTGGATGCCTCTTCACATGTTTTTCAGTGTTATAACATAAATGTCTGCATAGTTATGTATCAGTCGAGTTTTGTCACAAATTAGTTGTATACAAGGGCTTTTTAATGAATATTGATGTTAAGTTAATTTTTGGAATAAGTAAATGAGTTCACATGACATTGACTAAAATCAAGATTGAGGTCAGGATGTGTGTCCAATGTAACTTTCCTTGAAGGTTAAGTTCATAAACAAAAAAATATTTTACATGCATACAAACACAGCGGAGGGTCCCTTCTGTATTAATGTACAATATTAGTAATTAAGTCTTTAAAAAGGTCATTAATATGTTGAAATTACTTCAAATTATGAACTATGGTTTTACAGACATTGGGCCAGAACTCAATGTGGGTGGCACGGCTGCTCATCTCACTGGTAGAGTTCCAGTCACGCAACATCCTGCGCGCCGCCGCGCTCGCTGAGCTCGCGCTCTTCCCGCTCGTCGTCCTCTACTCGCTTTTGTATGTGGCCTTTACATAATTCAATTCAATATATGTTATGATCGTATATATTTAAATAGCATTACTAGAGCCTAGGTAGATACTCTAATTATGATAAATCAAGAAACTAACAAAGAAAATCAATTGGCGATCTTTACAGTAATTATTTTTCAGTTGGGGAAACTGTGTTGTATAAACAGCTTTTGTGAATATAATGTGCAAGTACATTTTTTTGAATCGTGTTAGTAAAAACAATGCCAACGCATGAAACTTTGCATTCTGAACTGTCTGAGAATGATGAAATGCGCAGGTTTAACGCTTCTCGACCCTTCCTTCTTTACCTCACGTTCCCATTCTTACGCCATTGCGACGCTTTCGCGATTAACAACTTCACAGCGGCACACTTTCGTGCGTTGGACTGTAGAAAGGATGTTATTTTTGTATACTGTTATACATTCAGATTATATCGATAAATTATATATTTGCAAAGTGAGAGTCATGGCATGTTCCAGCGGGTACTGTGCGCTCTTGACGCCGTTCGTGTATTACTACTTCATCACGTGGCGGTATTCGTCGCGTCGCAACCCCTACACGCGCAACACGTGCCGCGAACTGCGCGTGCTGGCCGAGCAGACGGCGGCGCGGCCCAACGTGCCCGAGCCGCTGCGCAAGTTGCTGCGCGGCGCCGTCACGCTGACGTGCCGTATGGCGCCCCCGGCGACGCCTCAGTGAGTGCATCTAACGCACCAGCGCCATCAACGGTGAGAATTTTTTTTTTGGTGTGCTATCTATGAAGTTTCCACATGAATGTATATATATTTAAATTCATCTCTATTTTATAAGGGTAGATTTTTAACATACTTTTTATTACCATCGTATTTAGAGATATTAATGTTTTTTCTGCAATTTAGAGTGATATTTAATACATTTTTGGTTTATTAAGCATCTCATGTTTGTATGATACCCCATTTCATATGGTAAGGCATGTTGACTTGTATGATAAGTGTGCTGTTCAATCATGTCTCCTAAAAATGGCGAAAACGCAGAACACAACAGTCATCATGAATAAACATATTAAAATTTTTCCAGTAAATGTTATTTATAACATAGGAATATTTCCATTTAGAATGCAAGCCAGAATGGACCATTAATTTAAATTTTTTAATTACAGATCTTTTTTGGCATAGCATGCCAAAAAAGTAATCAGTAATTAAAGGGCTGGTGGAAATGTGTTCCTTTTATGTAACTTCAATACCAAGGAAAAAGAGAAGTAAACCATTTTATGACGAAATAAATGTTTTACATTGCTTTTTTAACTGTTAAAGTTAGGGAAAAAGTTTTGTCATATTTTATATACAAATTCAACATAATTTTTCATCATATTTTATGTACTTTTTTCAATAATATATTCATGCCATTTTGTTCAAATACTTGTCATTTTATAGGTAGTAACGTAATCTCATTGTTGTAGAAATTTTGGGACTTTTGATCAAAAAAACTGTGACAAGTAGTTTTGATAGTCCTCTCTTAATGGGCACTACTCTAACATTGCCTAAAGAATTCTGAAGAGACCGAAACAGGTGAAAATCTGAGGGTGCAAGGTCAGGGTTATATGGTGGATGCATTAACACTTCCCAACTAAACTTTCAATATTTGCTGAGTGGCTAAAGATGTGTGTGGTCTGACATTATCGTGGTGTAAATCCATATCCTTTCTATTGATCAATTCTGGCCATATTTTCTCTACTTCTTACTTGAATTTCGTCAGCCATCCAATTTGATGGTTTTACCCAGCAGTAAAATCTCATAGCAACTAATGCCCTTCCAATTCCACCAAAAATAGCATCAACTTATTGTGAGTTAATTCGAGTTTCGCTATAGTCTGTGGAGCTTGCTTGCCTTTTAACCATGATATTTTTCGCACGTTCTTGTCTTAAGTAATCCATTTTTCATCACCAGTGATTAATTTTTTCTAAATCGGTTCAGTTTCATTATGTTTCAATAGAGGATTGCAAATGAGTACCATGATTCATATGATTTCTTTCAGAAGCTCGTGTGGCATCCAAGCTTTTTTTTGTATATCCAGCTTTTTTCGAATGTATCAAAACTGTTTTGTGGTCAATCCTCAGCTCTTCAGCTATGTCATAAGAACGAATATGCTGATCTTGCTCTACTTTTTCCAAAATGGCATCGACTATCCATAACAAGTCGACTAGAGCGAGGTTCATCTTTGACATAAAAATTACCGGACTGAAAACGCTTGAACCAGTTTTTGTCACTCTTACCGACATTGCATTAGGTCCATAAACATCACAAATATTTTTTCCAGCTTGTGTCGCACTTTTTCCCTTTTTTGTAATAAAACTTAAAATGTATCAAATTTCTATGTTAAATTCACTCATTTTGCTGGACGGAAAAACAATAGAAAAATTGGTGGGACACCATTTTTACTTTTAATTTTTTCTAAATGTCATCTATTTAACAATATCAAAACTAGCCACATACAAAGAGCACAACAAAAGAGATTTCACTGCAACTTTTTACTTATGAAATAGGAAGAAACTTTTTTCTCTACCTAATATAAATACACTATATACAGGTCAATCAATGTACACAGGTGTTAACCAATTTATTCTCGGTTAATGCTTGTTGAAATTTTCGAAATAGTGTAAGGTCAAAAATGTTTTATTATAGCCTCACATAGACTCACTGAACCGTCACAAGAAATACCTACATCTATAATACCTAAATACATCAAAATAACTAAAATCACACTTAAACACTTGATTTAGAAATTAACACATTATAATCTTGGAGGATGATATTTTAAACATTATTCACAGAGCTCATGTTGCAAACTCCTACCCAGTCAAGCGCGCGTTCCGAAGTCATTTGCTCATGCATCAGGCATGTCTGTCCCATCCATTCATCTATTTTCTCATAAGTTCTGTGCTAGTACTAATTGTTACCCACTGTATGCATTTTCAAAACGAATATAGCCTAAAACCACCTGCAAAGAATGCTCGGTTGAAAAAAAAATCTTCAGATGTATATAATGAAAACTATTTTTTTTCTTTTCACTAAATCATATATATTTAGTCATATATCACATATATAGGTTTAGACAAAGTTATCAACTCTATAATAATTTTGCTATAAACTCATATGATACGAGACAACAAAGGTGACAATGAATAAATTGAGTCTTTGATGTAATTATGGTCCCAACAATCCAACTTTCACAGGCCTCACCAAAGTTGACCGAACAAACTATACCTATTAATATCAAATTGTACATAATTTATGTGTGTTGATGCATTTATACAGGCTTGTGGTAGCAATATGTTTATACAGCTTAACCGAGAAAATCATTTATATGAATGGAATCCAAACATTATTCCAGTTATCTAGATTGTATTTTACAGCACATAATATTATGCATGATAGAAATATGTTTTTTGTATATTGTGTATCTAACCAGCGAGATTTGCAATCAGTTATTTTCATGTTGCAGTTAAAAACCAAGGGAGTGTCATCACAAGTTTTCTGCACATCGAAGCGGTACTACTGTTCATTGCTACCAATGTACTTATCACAAACATTGTGCGTGCAGTGCATAGCAATAAATTGCTAATAACCTTTGAGGATTGTTCACAAAAACTCCATTTGCATTTCAATATTATTACCAAGTATTATTTCTTACATGTTTTTGTAAAAAAAAGAAGTATTTTTACATCATGAAGTCTGGGTATTAAAGCTTTTTATTAATGTTATTGTTTATATTCATTATGTTTTAATCGTTATTTACAGTATTTTACAAACAAAATCTTCTAGTATAGAGCTTGCAATTCTTATATTCTAAAAGGTGAATGGAGGTATTTATTTTTATTATATAATTTTTAAGCAATGAAGGTATAATAATTATTTGGTCCAAATACAAGAGAAGTTGGTTAATTATTAATAGGTTAGGGTTTAAGATTTTTAAGGAATTTTTAAAATGCTCTTTTTTCTTTTTTACATTTGAAATGAAGTACAACAAATTATTCTCAAATATTTAATAAGACAAACTAATATATTTATTCTCTATAGTTTTGTTACTATTACTCTTCTAAAAGCATAGACAAAGCATTCCTTGTTAATATTTAGATTTTCCATATTTTATATTAAATGTGTTGGATTGTGTCTGAATCTTGAAATAAAATAAAAAAAAAAATGTTTTCATAATAAATTGTAAATGCAAGTACACTTTGATCAAATTAAGACATGGTTTTGGGTGATAATGTAGGACATATATTAAATAAACTTTTAATTAAACTAATTGTCTTTTTTATTTTATATATTTTAGATTTATCAATATGTAGTATAAACCTAAAAAAAAAGCTTTGGCAGTTTTGTAGAAATTATAATATTGAACACTGATTCATTTCATTCCATGAGTGACAGTAATTGTGTCCATTATGAAGTAACAAAAAATCATGTATATTATGTCAAAAGTGTTTGCAACCCTTTTTAAAAAAATTACACAATTACACCATATATAAATGATATAATTTTATACATAATTGCTTGCTGTATGTACATCAATGATTAAAAAATATATCGCTTTTGTTTATGTAAACTAATTAATTATAACAATGACATTAACACTGCATGCAGCAATGCATAGATCTGGTGACATTTTACAACTAAAAAATGCTGGCATCTGACGTTTTCATGATCTGTCACAGAGTTTCTTATTGAGTGAGTGAGTGAGTGGTATTAGAATGGTTGTTCAGCAATTAAATGAATATAGTTTTTAATGTGAAGGTGATTGGTTCTAATAAAACCGTAATTATTTTAGGTATAATATTAATCCCTTCCGATCCTACTATTCCATTTAAGTTAGGAAGAAAACAATTACCTGTATACATGCATTTGCTATGACCAACAAATATCAAGGTCAATGTTGGTGCGAGTAGTATTTTTGCTGCTGTCACCAGTATTTACTCATGGGCAATTATATGTTGCTCCTTCCAGAGTTCGAGATTTCAAAATTTTATTTATTTCAATTACAGAAAGTGAAAAACAATTTTAACAGATGGCTTTTTATGTATACTTCAAAAACTGTTTATCAAGGAGTTTTGTAATAAAAGATTGAATAAAATTAATAATAACTGCAATTTTGTATAGTAATAATAATTATTTTGTGTGAATTCTTCGCACGGGTACAGTGTTTATTTAATGTTTTAATATTCTACTAGAAACCCTTATAAATTCGTTACGACTGGCCAACCAACTATTGATGTTGACGTAAGTTCTCAAATTGCTTAATTTAAATCTGACTTCAAGATAAAAGGAATCAAAATGAAAATTATTGAACCACAGCACTTAAGGAAAGTAATACACTACAAAGTTTGTATTGTTAAGCATTTTTTTTCATGCTAATGTCTACACTGTGAGATGGAGTCGTAATAGCTACTGAAGGAATATAGGAAGAAGAAAATACGAGAGTTCTCGAAATGGGAAGACGCAGCCTCCTATGAAGAACGAAGAAACAATCATATACATTTTTCATTTTCTTTTAAAATATTAATTTGCGAATCCGGTAGTTTTGGCTCTGCATTGAACTAAACGTAAGATGTATAAAAAAAAACACGTGTGCGTCTTGGGACGCCCGACAGAAGTGATAACTTAAACTAATCTAAGTTGAACTATTTAATATTAAAATTGTTTAACTTGAGAAAAGCTAAGGTTATTAGTCAAATTTTATGTATATTAATATGATAATATAAGGAAAGATTATTTATTAATAAAATCATTTATTATTAAATATATTTCATTCTTAGTTACAGCTCTTGAATATGTACATTAGAATTTTGTGTATGTACATTATTAGTATCATTATTTAATCCTATAAAAGTAATAATTCGGTTATAGTAGCTATAATAAGCAACGAAATTTTTACACGTAAATACGTAAGAGAGAGAGAAAGGTGCTGGCTGGTTAGATTTTTATAATAATCGTACACTATATAATTAATTATATGCGCGCGTCCATAGAGCCGTTGCGTGTTTTTGTTTTAAAACTAAATTTAAAGATTTAATGCATTATGAATATATTTTGTTAGCAATATAATCGTATTATATTATTAAACTTACCTTTCGTTAAAAGATTCTGTAATGTTCCGAGGATCATCTGCCTGTTTCATATATTTTTTAATCACTTTCCAAAACGGTGATAGTTTTAGGTTATATGCTGTCAACAGTGTCTATCGCATACTAAACACTAAGTAGAGAGGGGGAGGCGTCTGTCTGAAATACGCCTAGCGCTGTGGGTTAGAGTGAGAGACGAGGAGCTTGCCTACGCTGCTATATACGTGAGAGAAAGGGAAGTCAGACATACTGGCGCCGTAACGCGTTACGTTACGAAGCAGTTTATCCTCCCATAAGAAGTTATCACTTCAAAAATTTTCAATAAATACTATCAACTATTTATTACACCCTTAAAGATGCGAATATCCAAAAATAGCAACTCAGGCAATTCATTGTACTTTTAATAGGAGGGCTGTTATTTATGTACCTGGAATATCAATATTAATTTAGATAATTATCTTGAGATGTAACAAAAAAAAACCTAGTATTAAATTTTTTAAAATCATCAAATCGACATATTTTATCCTTACTATGTCTGTAGCTAACACAATTGAGTTTCGTACAGGAAATGTTTGGACGTCTCTTTAAAATGAAGTTACTCAAGGAAAATTAGCTTGATAGTAATCAAGTGCAAAAATGGAGCATGGATCCTGGACTAGACGATCTTGCATTGTTATTTCCCGCACAGCATCGATATTTTGTTGTACAACCGATTTACGGCGACCTTTTTTAAATTCGTCCGTGAGCATAAACCGCACACGATTGAATTCACTCAACCAGTGGGGTTTTGATGGTGCTTCATCCCGAAAAGTCGAAGCGAGTTGATCGATGCAGTTTTTGAGTTAGCCCACTCCGAAAATCGTAATAAATTATCGCACGAAAATTTTTAGTTAAATCCATGATGATCAAGACGCAATTTTCAACGTGACGCCACAATGGTAAAAAAATCGATAGTTACTTGAAACAAACTGTATTCTACAGCCAAGGAATTTCATTTTTAAATATTGTTATGTATGTGGCCAGTTCAGTATACATAAATAGCAGCCTTCGTACCTTTAATATAGATTTGTAAGACTAGGTTCAGAAATCTACAAGTCCATACAAAAATGCCCAATTTACTATTATTCAACACGAGCCCACATAATTGTCATGGTGAGTGTTTGAAAAATAAATTTGGAGATGAATAAAAACTTTATTAAAGCATCCAACCAGTTGCATATTTTTTTCATTAAGTTTGACTCTAAACTAAGTTCAGATAAGTTCAGTTTGGGGGACTTAAGAAAATTAAAAGCTAGATGAGTTTATGCATCACCTAGTGATAATGACAAATGCTACATGTACTAGAATCAAAATATTAAGCATTATTTTGTATGTTTTTCATATTTCCTAAACAAATATTGGGAATGTTTTTAATATTTACCAGCTTTGTTTGGATATATTTAGTATGTTCATTTATGTACATTGTGTTAATTTAAAACATATGTTTCTTTACTAAGTATACTTCTCAAATGATAGTTCATGCATTATGCATTTGGACCAAATATGAGTTACAGAATCAATTGCTGGTCCATGATCAACCATCAGTAAATGCAGTTCACTTTAAAGAAATGCTTTTACACGCCGAGGAGGCATTTCACACGGGAATTGTATATGAAAAGCAATCCAACCCATATTTGTGAAGAAATAGAAATTATTTATAATTTGAAAACCCAAATTTTTAATGCAGTTTCTTTAACAAAATTAATTTAAGGCATAACAAACTATTATGATCATATGACTTCAACTATGCATCAAAGGCTGAAATGCCTTTATCCATTTGGCATTATTTTAGGTTTTGCATTGATGATTTTTCAATTGGGATTTACACAATCAGTGCCGTAAAGTTTAAACGTGAATGGACATGGTCATATTTGTCATAGTCAATTAGCCTATAACTTGTTTACTGCACGAGGATAATCACTGATATCTCAACTTTAGCATATAATATTAATGTAGTTATAGTATTACACCATGAAATCTTGAAATAAAGTAAATTTGAGGAAGTACAATCCTAAATCAGCATACAGATTACTGAAATAAAAAGCATGTCAGGTTTTTACAAGTTTATTGTTGCATTACGGACTAAGCGACAGCGGCGACGGGCGGCGGAACTGGTTGCACCACTGGCGCCACGGAACGAACATCGCTGGTGGGCTCTAGGGGCACAGGCTCATCCTTTGGTTCTGTCACCAAGATATGATCTGGCTGAGGCTTCTTTGGCCCGTTCTTGCCTTGTTGATCCCACGGCAACATGATTTTCACCTGAGATCATTAATGAAGATTATTCAAGGCTCTGTCATAACACGAAACCCAAACACAATACATATTAAAAATATAATAAAATTGTCTGTGCTCTCTATTGTATGCTCTCTATATCTCTATTTTTTTTAACTCTATTCCTATATGTGGTGATTGGAAATAAAAGTCCACGATCACTTATTAAATTATCAGACAAAACATTAGACTTAATATTTGGGGCAATAATGTAAGCAAATTATTCAGTTCATTCTTTATAAATAATGATTTCTTTACTTTTCTAATGTGAAAAGGGCCAATATAAATCTGTTCAGTGTGCACCGTCCAAAAGCCTGCACAGGCAGACCCTCCAATAAACACACCGGTTTCTCTGCCACAAACAATTAGTTCATAGACAATATGTGCACTACGATCCCTGAAGTTGTGGCATTGTTTTTAATACAAAACAAAATTAAATAATCAAATTATAATCAAAACCTTTTACTCATTACCAACATAATATATGGAATATAAATATTTATATAATTATCTTATTTATTTATGTTCTTTATAATATATAGCTTAGATAGTAATTTCAAATTAGATATTAAGTCACGAATAAATTTTTTTCATATTTCATGCATAAAAAATTGCAGTAAAATCTCTCCAGTTGTGCTTTTTGTATCTTGCTAGTTTTGATACCATTAAGTAAATGACATTTAAAAAAATAAAAAGTAAAACAATGTCCTGCCATTTTTCTATTGTTATTCTGTCCAACAAAATGAGTGTATCTAAAGTAGAATATATTTTGAAGTTCTATTACAAAAAAAGGGAAAAATGCGACGCAAGCCACAAAACAATTTGTAACGTTGAAGGACCTAATGCAGTGTCGGTAAGAGTAGCACTAACTGGTTCAAGTGTTTTTAGTCTAGTAATTTTGATATCATCGATCTTTATATATAAACTTACATTAGTTATCATAAATAAGTAATGTATAAAGCATAAAGATCTATTAGACAAATTATTATATGATAAATATACTATGATATGATCATAACCAAGATTATGTTTAACTTTCAGTAAGACTATAGACATTAAAGACAATTAAATAATAATAATATCTTCTCAGTTTGACCACATATTACATCCAGTCTTATTTTATTTTTGATCAGAAAGAAGTCTTAAAATTCCTACAGCAATGAGATTATGTCACTATCTACAAAATGATAACAGGTTGTTGAACAAAATGGTATATATATATATATATGTATTACAATTAAATGTAAATAAAATATGATGAAAAAATTATAATAACTTTGTATATAAAGTATGAAAAATCTTTTTCCCCAACCCCAATATGTGATGACTATAAACCTTATTTATAATAAAAAATGAAAACTAAAGAGCTCTTTCATTATATCCTTTTAAAGTAATTTAAAGTGAGTTTCAACAGTCACTTTTAAAATAAATTTGTATTCCATGTCTCTTTTTAACGGTTGTTAGGGCTAAAAACCGATAAATGGAGGACATGGAAGGCAAAATTAATTTAAGTGACTTTCTCTTAAAAGTCTATTTAAAAAGAGATGGTGGAAGTGGTCCTAAAACCTGTAATCAGATGTTAACATCACAGGTAACACATTCAATCCTGAGCCAACTTCAATAGCTAAGTGTCCGTCCTGAATGAGACGCGCTAGGCAAGTGGGCGGCGGCGATGCCCGCATACGATCGACTTGAGTCACGAGTTTGATATTTTTGCACCATTTTTTTATTTATATTTTTTTTATGAAAATAAATGCTGTAAGTGCCAATCTTACAAAATAGGCAAAGGTTTGAAAACATGAATGGTACCTTTCATAATTATTAAAAATGTCTTTAAACATTTGTGACATGATTTTTTATGCACCTAATATAATGTAGGTGTATGATATTTTATTTCAAAATGGAACACATTGAAATATCTCCATTTTTATATATCGTAAAGTTTATCGTGATGTAAAATTTTAAAACCATCTTCCATGACATAAAGCAAATGCATTTTTTAAAAAATATAATATTATTAACTATTTTTTATTTCATTTTTCACAGGTGTACAGTACAATGCACGAAACTGCGGCTCCGAATTACCTGCGAATGATGTAATGGTCAGGTTTAACGCTCCACTATCCTTCTTTCCTCTCCCTCATATTCATATTTTAGGATATTGCAATACTTTCCTGACTAACTTCATAGCGGCAGAATTTCATGCATTGTACTTGTACATACTCAAATACTTATTATGTATCTTTTAAAAAGGTCCTCTTAAGGTACAAACAAATTTTCTGTTTTGGTCATAAAAAAAATAGAACAATAGGAGTTTTGCAGAAGGGAGCACAAGGTGGGATGGGATGCAGATGGCTAATAGGCTATTGTTTAACATTTACAATAACTGAAGTTTATTTTCTATTATCTCCAGTAGTAAACTTCACAGGTATTTTCATATCTTATCTGGTCATTTTTAAAATTCTATGCAACAGAACAATAACCAAGGCAATAAATGATTAAAATAACATTCCATTACAAAAATTGACTTTGTACCTAAAGTAATAAAAGGTTCATTAATTAAGTTTTAAAAATATAAATAATTAAAATAGCAGCAGAATTGGACCAAAAGAGGCAATGATTTTTTTTTCATAAATAATAATAAAGATTATGTGTTTTCTTTTAGTAAATAATACAGTTTATGTATGCACATAAAAGTATTTAACTCATTTTCAAATACATTACAATATCCTCTCGCATTTGGTAGTCGGTCAATGAAACTTGCTACATGAGTCAGCCATATTGTGGTTTGGTTTTGACGAAATGAATAATCCCCACCTAGGACTTCTCTTCAAAAACTCGCTATGTGAGTCGGCCAGATTGAATGTGTTAAAAGAAAATAATTTGCTAGATAATTCCCATAATTTGTAGAAATTTATTTTATAACAGTTGTAATTATCTGTGGCATAAGAGTTTAGTGTTTTAATATATGGGTAATTATTTGAAATTTGGTTAACTTCTGACCTAATTTTGAAAGTGGTGTTTTTAGTTACAAATCGATACAGTTTATATTCTATGCTGTGTATATAACATCTACTTTGCTGCATCTAAAAGGGCCAGTCACTTTACTTGATATTTTAAGAGAAATATACGATTTTTCAAAATCAGTGCTCTAGGGACTGATGGGACTGTATAGGGACTAACAAAAAACATTGTTATTATATCAAATCACATTTTTATTGAAAATCAACTGTAATAACAAATTTTCTCTTGAGTTCACAAAATTCTATGAACTTATAATCACAACATTTTCTTATTCATTAGGTATTACACATGAAAATAATGTACTTATTAATATTTCTTAGCAATCAAATTGCACTTTAAGTTTAATACTTTAAGTAATTAACAAATATTTTAAATAATCAGCCTTTTAAATTTCTGAGTAACTAAATTTTAATTTGAACACAATATTCAGACTTTCATTAATTATCATGAGATCACAAATATTATTAACTTAACCTATCTATCTAGTACCTCGTATTAATTTTTTATCACTTCTTGTAAACACTAACTGGTGTTTTAAATTTGTAAAATACTTTTCCTCTCTTGACAATTAGATTAGGTATTGGCAGTTTTTCTATGACGTCTTCGTAAGGCACGTCAGCGATATCATTATCATTTATTTTAAATTCTGTGCCATCTTCATTGCAAACTTTTAGGAATGTAACTGTCAGCTCTCCTTCATCATCATCATATTTTGAGCAAATTGCGGCGTATCGGTATTCTTTTCTCCCCATTATTAACTTAACTAGGACATAATCTCCACTGCCATAGCTCGTTTTAGACTTTTCTTGTGCAATGTGACTCACACTTGCTAACGGCATATCATCTTCAGAATCCGTGTAAATATCTGAAACTTGAAGCCGCTGTGTATTGGTTTGGTACGTTATAGTCCCCAAGTTATAATCATTACAATCAACATTATCACGGAAGCAACTTAGTGATTTCAAGACAAGTTTATTAGGGTTATAAATATGACCCAAGACTTGATGCACTAAAAGAGTTCCTTTAAATGCTTTCTGCTCTTTCTCGTGTTCCTTGATCATCCTGTTAACTTTTTCTATGTCAACATCTTCGATAACAGAAATCTGTATATTTGGACACCTTTCTCGGTCTGTAAGTTTAGGCACAACTACCCAAAAGGGGCGCAATTTGCAGAACGAATCATAACCAATTTTCACCAAACTCGTATTTAGAAACTTTTGATGTAAGTTTTTCAAGGAATCCAGCAAATATCGTTTCTGTTTTTTATTTTTTTTGTGAGTGATGCATTCTTTTTTTCCTGCCGCACAACGACTATTATTGTCATCTTCATAAAACTGATGTATGATCTCTTCAACTCTCTTTTTATTTTGCTTAGCTTCATATTTTGTACGATTAAATCCCATCTTCTTATATGTAATTGCATTATTTCCAAGTCTCCATATCTTATACTTATGTGTCAGCGGACTGGACAAAATCGTTTTTAAACAGGTTTTATTTTGTTATGTTTCAATCTTTGTATCTAAAATTTGCTTCTGAATAACTTCGCCAATAACGCTTTTTATCAATTCAGCTTTTGATTAGGGTCTTGCCATTTCTAAAATTTTACTTTTTGTAACTGCTTCTTCTTTATCATTCTTTGTTTTAGTCTTCTGTTTTGCTGTTCGCTGGCAAGTTTTTCTTCAAATTTTCGATTAGTAAATCCTTTCTCTTCAGTATACTATTTCTTTTTTCCGTTGAACTATACTCCTTCTTCTTGCTTCAGCTTCTTTCCTTATTTAATAAAGGAACCTCAGGAATAATTTCATCTTCCGATGATGGCGTATTTTAGTTCTGTACTTATCAGTATTTTCTTGAATCTTTTTTTTTCTATGATCTGATGAATAAGCGACCCAGTTTTTCTTGCCTTTCTATGTTCACGGGCGTCATGTCTTTTACACCGTTGTCCCTTTCTTTTTCTTTAGATATTTAAGTCGCTTTTCTTTGTACTCTGCCAGCAAAACAGGGTCATTTTTATTTTTTCCAACCGTCTTTTGCCTGTTCAGACTTTTTGCAATTCTTTTGACAATGTTTTCTTTCTAGGCGCCATATTCTATAACAAATACATTGTGGTATTATGTTAAAACCATGCATCACACGTTAAACCATCAGTCCCTAGATGAGGCCCCCTAGTCCTTATTATGACTAGGGCTGACGGACTAGGGCCTGATGAAACGAAACAAAATCAAATGAAACCTATTATTTAAAATCAACATCAAAACCAATAGGCGGTCAAAATAACAAGGCATGCCAAACTCATATTAACAATAAGTAATGAAATCAATTAGTAATTAACTATATTTAAAACTACTTACCTAGGGCCTGAGAGCTTGACTGGCACAGCACGTGTTTGCGAAGCAAAGTCGGCGCTCTCACTAATAACAAGATGGCTGCCGCGGCTTGTGTCGTGTTTACAACTAACTTCACACCGATGCTATCGTATTGAATGAGTTATGTCAACGTCATATGCCGGGATGGCGCGTATTTATGAATTTCGTAAATGGCTAGGGCCTGATATTTTTTATCACTTACACTTTTTAACTTGAAACAATGTGATGAAATAAAATGTTATTATAAATTAAATTGTAAGAACAATGTTAGTAATGTACAATAAACGAGTATAAAGTAGAGTTCAATCAAATTATTCTTATGGAATTAAAATTACACTGAAATGAATATTAAATTCGAGATCTTACATGGCTAGGGCCTGATGTTTGGAGTAAGAAGTGGCAATTTTGGAAATAAATAATATTATGATGTATATCAAAATGAGTGACCGAATTTAATGGACTTTATAACATCGCTAAGTAGTTTCAAATATTGGATAAAATTAATATAAATATGTGAAAATTGACGCTAACACCAAGTTAACCAAATTTCAAATAATTACCCATATCCATAGATTGAATTAATATGATAGTAACAAGTTTATAATAACTTTACCTTAATACCAAGTACACCTTGTCTCAACAACACGTGTCTGGTAGCAGTGTTCACATAGTCATTGCATGGATCACCGGAATGGATCATCAGGCCATCGACGAATTTCATAGATTTTGCTCTCTGTCCCCTCAGTTTACCTGACACAACCACTTCACATCCACGAGCTCCCGACTCCATAATGAAACGGAGCACGCCATAACAAGCGCGACGGACAGCTAACCCTATTACCAGAAAAAACATTGAGTGTTGTATTCTATGATATCAAAACAGAAAAAAGTAATTATGTTTTAAAATAATTCTTTGATTCTATAGCAAAAATATTGATTTATAAATGTATAGGATGAAATTTTTTTTTTAGTTATAAATATCTGTTTACAAATATCTCAACAAGATTTCATAATGGTTGTAGGTTTTCCATATGCATATTTGGAAAATATTTAAACTTAATATTTTGCTCTCATAAAAAAAGAAGTTAGTTTATGAAGACAAAATATTATTAAGATACATAAATTATTATTTTCCAAATACATCAGACTCTTGTATAATATTAAATATTATCTTTTTTTAATTCATAAGACTAAAAAATTGAACCATTTCTTTTTAATAATTATTGCATAGCTTCCAATGAAATATATTCTTAATTACATTTTCTGAAAAGAAATAAAAAAATATCAAAAAAGGCCAACTAAAATGTAAGTTTTCATATTGCATGTCATATTAATTACACTCAGGAAATAGACATTCCTAGTAATTTCTTTCATTACTTTAATAGATACTTGTGCATGAGAAATAAAAAACAATGTACATATTGTTCTATAAACTCATAATAAAACCTATACAGACATATGATTCCGACTCCATCACCAATTTCAATTTTTAATTAATGTGAAAGAGAACCTTTACATTGATTGAACTATCTTAATACTTTGGATTAGATTCCTCAATAGCTTGATTTCTAAGTAACGGTGCAATTGTTTACCAGCTTCATGTTAAATGAGATCAATGGAATGTTGTTTATGGAAACAAGATGCTATGATTTTCTAAAAAGCATTTTGTGATAAGCAATGTCAAATAAAAATGCATTATTTAAATTATGCTAATTTTTATGAATACAAATACGTTTTGAAAGTTTTTACAACAACACTAATTGTTGCATGATGAGTTTTAATTGGACCAGTTGAAACTCATTGCAATGATGAATATTTTAATAGATTTTATGTAGAATCATGAAGCATTGTATATAAACTGAAATAAATAAAAAAAAACTAAAATAAGTATTGTGTGTAAGGTAAGAACAGTTCTCAATGATTATTGACACCCTTTAATGATGATATATGAATCATATTTCTTCTGATGATTGTTCATGTTTCAAATTAATCTAATAATAATGTTATATAAAGCTCGCTCATTTTATAATTGCATGTTTATATCCTTTCCATAAAAAAAAAACTGTCACCCAATCCACAAACTTTCAACATGTAGTGTCAACACAAGTCTGTTTACATCCATCATATTGCAGCTGTTTTGTGACAGCACCACTTTCCGAGAAAAACGAGGTAAGGAATGTTCCGAATGCATCAAGGTTTATTAAAACCAGAAATACAAGATTTTAATGTAAACTAGAAAGAAAATTGCAAATATGTAAGTATGAAATTGAGAGGAAAGAATGAATGAAAGTAGACTGATAAAACAAACAGCGAATGTATATAAGGGAAAAATTGGCAAATCACTCTAGAAAATCTTATGCGAATCAAATAGATGGCATATTAAAAAAACAAGGTAATTATGTATGGTAATTAAGTAAAGGACCAAATTTTAAGCACCAGAAACTGAAGAACTTGCATGAAACTATTGATGAATATTAATGAACAATAGAGGTATGTAGAGTGTAACATCTGAAAACCAGAAATGTTGTTACTTCTTATAATAAATCACATATAATTTTGAATGTAAATTGTAATACTTTATAAAAAAGGTAGGTATATTGTATTGGTACATTGTACTTTAGTGTTAATTTTTATAATTGAAATAATGATTTATACTGTTTTAAGGAACTTTAAAAACCTATTACTTAAAAACTATGTATGTCCATGGATGAAAGCAAGATTGAGGCATTAGAACAAGGTTAAATATATTAAAAATTGAATGATGTAGGGCATATCTTTTTCTCCAGCCATTTAATGAATTATTTTAAAGCATACTGTACAAAGATAAGTATGTCACCGATGTACACTGTGCAAAATTCATTTGAAAGTTTACACAAATTAAAAGGCAGTATTGTCTATCCCCAAATACATATAAATTGTTAATATAAATACATTAACAAATGTAGTAAAATGTGTAGGGGAATTTTACTTCAAAATCCCAAGAAATAACCACTAAATGAAAAGTTGTATGTACTAACAGAGCTACAAACGTGTATATTTTCCTCGATAAAATATATATAACTTACCACCGATGAGCTTGTATCTTAAAGATTCAGCCTGAGCTATGGCGCACAGACCACGGGTCGCTACCTTCTCAGCATACAGTTCTACAGATTGTTCAGGGATGTTGAACCTCTTTTGGACCACCGAAGTCAATTCCCTAATCCTGCGCCCCTTCTCGCCTAGTACACTCTGAGTCCGGGTCGCCATTATGATAATTTCAGATCGTGTAGGCGTAACGCGAACCTCAACGCCGGAATATCCATCTTCTGCAAGTTCTCTGGTGAGAAACTCATTCAATTCAGCTTTAAAAACTCCATCTCCGACAAACTAAAAAACGAATAGGTTATGGTTTTCATATTCTCTAAAATAAACTTTATACTTCGTTTAACTACACCAGAACAAATAAATTTTAAAATTAACAAATCAGATTCCTTATTCAACATACAACAATAACAATAATTTCTATGAAAAGGTTATAATAAATTGTATCTGTAATCATCATATGTTACACAAAATATTAATGAGAAAGGGAATCACTGTTGTAACTATATAACTACATGTGAAATGCTAGAAAGATTATTTTGGAAGTATTAATTTAACGAATGCACATACTTTTCGTTTTTTAGAAATATTGTTCACCGCCATGTTTACAAAGTTAGGCTAGGAAAACGGAAAAGGCCGGAAACACACGAAACAAACGTCAACGTCAAATAATTGTCATTACAAAATGGTGCGTTCCAAAATTTCTGAATTGTGTGATCAGTTTATTAGGATTGTGTCATATTTAAGATATGGTGCAAAATTGGTTTCTGTGTTTGTAACTTATCTTTAGAAACTTTAATATTTTCAGGTTCAGCTTTAACAAACTTTATCAGGGACAAATTACATAATATATACATATAAATCTTGTGAAAGACCTCGATAAGCCCATCCTTTTTTAATATACATGTTGCCTAGGTTTTGTATATATTTAAAAATTATTCATTTTCTCTTTATGATTGAATATTTCAATTTGAAAAATTTGAGAGAATTCAGGTAAGTGCAGTTTATTCATGAGAATTATAATATTAAAATGCTCAAATTTTACCTTAACCAAACTTGAAATATAATAATTTCTTAATGCCCTTATGTTTCGTGGCACATCCACTTTTTTTCTTTTTATAAGCTCACGCCTATTCTCAGAGGGATGGGCAGAAACCATAAATTTCACGTGGTATGATCTTTACATATATCTCTTGCTTCACCTTACATCCATTAACAATTTAATGCAAACTCGTCGGTTTCGGATGCCTAAAATGTGACACCTTTTTAACACATCACTGATTTGATGTACATAAGATTTCTTAGGGCGACCACTCTTTGAAATTAAACAGACAGCTATCCATAAATAGCCTTGATGAAAATACATCCCTGTCTGATATCTTCTCCGATATCGAATCAGCCAGTGCATGTCCAATTTATTTTGATGCAGGCACTGGAGTCTCCGTATAGAAATTGTAATGCTCGTATTAATCCGCTACTCACACCATGTATGCATAGAATATTTCATAAATCATTCCTTTCTTTATTTACGATCTACGAACGTATAAGAGATTTTTTAGCCCTTGGCCAAAACTCTTCCGCAAAATCATTGAAGGACGAAATTTGATTTGTATATTCCATCTATTTTCGAAATCGTGCTTGTACATTCCAAATCTTACTTTCAGTCTTATTTACAACCTTCAACTAAATCCAAATATTATTGAATAATGATTTTCGCACGTCGCATGCAGTTTGCCTACGACACTGAAGAGACTTGCAAGGTGGTAATTTGTGTAATCATGCCATGAGTTTTTCTCCTTATAGAGGGAACAAAAACAGCTTTGCATCAATCATTAGGTATCCTACGGTTTTTCCAGTATTTAGCATCTCAGATGAAATCCTGTCATATCTCATAGTTTTTCCAGTATTCATACGTTCTAGTATTGTGATAGTTTTTCATTTTTATCATCATTTATATATTCACTTGCAATTTCACACATTCTTTTGCTGTTATTTTTGCATATTTCATATGTCAGTAAATCTAACCAAGCTTTCTGCTTTTCACTATTTTCATTACTTTAAAATTTCACTAATCAATATAATTTTAGCAGACATTTGTTCTCTTATTCCCTCCACATATATTTCTGCTTCGTCTACTAAAACAAATTTGATTCTCTTCCACAATTCGTCAAGTTCTAGACGTCATAATGTTTAATTTTATCCAAGCTATCTTGTAATAATTTTACATACTCATCTTTCAAATTCGATTCCTGAAGCTTACCAACTTTTTTAGTTCTGTAGTGACCATTTTCGCACGATATAGCCAACGCTATCATAAAGACTAGTAGACCAACAAGAAGTGATGCGTAGTAAAGGTGACGCCCCGGTACACTATCGTATCTACAACTTTTATCATAAAATATATCATACTCTTGTCCTCTCTTATAAATATATAAGGTTTCCGTCTTATAAAGGTATAAGAGTGTATCCTTCTGTAGTTAAATATGTATTTTCTATACAGCACATTTGACGGGCGAATAAGCAGGCGAGCCATCAGAGAGTAGATGGTAATCACAGCCCATGGACATTCGCCACTCAAGAGGAATCATCAATGCGTCGCCGGCATCTTGCGAAAAAATAAGATATGTAATGGAATGGGATCGGGGAGATGGAGGGGGAGAGGGGAGTGGGACTGGAACCTGGAATCTCACTCACTCGCGAAAATAACAGCGAGCTTGCTACTTCGCGTCCGTATTCTGTGAGAATGTGGTATTTCAGTGGTTGAGCCGGTCCATTTTTGTGTTGCAGCCAAGTTGGCCAAAGTATGGCTCTACCACAATAAAATTTGTCACATACAAGTTTAACCCTTGGCATAATAGCACATGGCAATCATCATTCACATTTGCCTTTTCACATCATCGATTTTGTCTGTGTAAAATTTTGAGGATTAATAAATTTCAATATAATCCAACAATTTTTTTAATTTTTTTTTTTGGTTATATTGCGATACCATGTATCACAACAAATTTACAGACATGTTTATATACATAATGTAAATATACCATCGAGTTAATGCATACACTTTATATGTCTAGGTGGCGCTTTATTATAGACTCTCTTTTTACAACACGATGTAAAAGGAATAAATATGAGATACTATACTGTCACTATAAATTTATTATTGGTCGGCGGCGGCGCACCTTGACTAGACGGAGCGCGGTGGACGAAATGTGCGGTAACTCATACCAAGCCTAAACAGGCACGCTTTGACAAATTGACTATCAGTCACGCTTTCGAAGCTATCGAAGAAAGAGTTGTAACTTTTTTTTTTTATAATTCCGGCTTGTGCTGTAAAATTATGTAAAAATAATTCCTGTAAAAACAAAAAAGACTCTGGAATCACGTTTCATTTGTAAGTATAAATTTTCAAGCTAACCAAATTAATATAAATAATCAATTTCAAATAACAATAAGATGCGAGTTAAGTGTTACCCTAAAATGAAAAAAATATTCTTCATTACTAATAAAAAATGAATATATATTGCATTATTGTTTTTCCACTTTCATTTTTTTAAAAGTTCTTCGATCATTTATAATTTTATCTCGAAATTTATTAGAAATTTTTTCCTATATACTAAATGAACATCAAAAACCTATCAGGATGCTTCTATTCAAATAAAACTTCTAATTGAAAAAGTGACAAGTGTTTGAATTCGTATTTTAAACAGTTTTTGATTTTTTTTTGTTTTATAAATATTTGTTAGGTTTCCTGCTGATCCAGTAATTTTAGAACGCTGGACCGATGCTATCCGAAGTAGTCGTCAGGAGCCATGTTGGAGACCCAAAAAATGTACAGTTTTATGTTTTTAACATTTTGATAATGACGATTTATATAATACAAAACATGGTTTGTGGAGAATATGTAAAGTAGCTATGTCGACCAAAGCAAAAATTCACATAAATAATTGTTTTTATTACTTTGAATTACGTTTAAAAAAATATTTGTGTTTCTCTATTATGATTTAAGCCATGTCAATGCATTAAACCATCAAATAAATTTAATCCGTAGTGTAGTCGAAAAATATTTGCAGATTAGACTAAATCATATTTTAAAACGAAAAAAACTTACAATAAAGTAATTAAAAGATAAATTTATCGAAAGCATTTACAGATACAAGGTTTGTAATTTTTCCACTATATGTTAATTTATTACTTTGAGATTTATAAATAAATAAAAAAAATATTATTAAAATATAGTTTTATAAATATTACTTGATTTTAAATGTGTTTACAGTCATTCATAGTTTACGAAAACCCATAATATACATTAATTCCGTCCCATATTCCATTTCTGGGCAAATTAGATTTATATGGTAATATTATACACGGCATACTAATACTAATACAACCAAGTGAATACATATCCCTTACGCAGATTCGATTACGTTAAGAACTGTAAATAAAAGTGTTTAGTGAAGTAATATAATTGTAATGTGTATGGTTCAACCCACGTTAAATTAACCGTGGTTTGTCACCTCGATGGTAAATTCTCTCAAGAATTTATGCACCACATACTTATGTATTTTCATGTACTTTGTCTCTTTGACTTCCCAAAGGCAGGTGTGGCGACTTCTGCTTTATAACCATCTTGTGTTTATTTAAAATGTTTTGTATGTCTTCCAGTAGTACCTCTTATCTATGTGAAGATGAGAATGAGACAAACACATATGGGGTTTCAAGATACAAAAAAAAGTAGATTAGAAAAACATATTTTGAAAGTATTTTATTTATTACTCAAGATCCATTTCAATACAAACAAACGCACCGTATATTAGTAGCATAGAAGTAGTTCAATAAACAAACGATAAACACTGTATCTATAATAGACAATAACTGTGTTAATTCTGCTTATACCCGAACACATTCACATAAAAGTGTACATAGAGACCAGATAGTTGCAAGAGACAATGTGTGCATACACATTTTCACAGGTGCATATTACTCGTCTTACTAAATGAAGACAATTCAGCCAATCAAATCACAGTGCACATAGATTTGATGTGCCACAATAAGTTTGCTTATTAAATCTATAAACTGTAAAGTAACAACTTATGCCTATAAATAATATTTGTATTTCATATTACAGAAGAAAGAAAGATATTTATGCAACTTTTACTATAATTAATTAACATTTATAATCCGTAAACTATCCTATGATTATTTCTCAGAAAAAGCAATTAATTCATTAAGCATCTAGACATTTAACATGAAAAGCGGGCGATGTAAAGTTAAATCAGAAAATTCGTAGAAATCATAACGATTCGGAACTTTGCTATGTTTCAGACTAAAGGGTGAACTTTAATGTTTTTGAACGAGGACACCGCTCGCGTTTTACCATCACATTTCCAAATGCATTCTCCGAATATTCTATCTCTACTATGCCGCTACAATGTTACTAATAATTTTTATCTAATTTATATAGTACCGTCAACAACAATTTAGTGTAGAACAATTACGTTACCTATAGACGTATTAACTAATAAAGTATCCTATTATTTCATTATTATATAAACTTATGACATTAAAGTAACACAAAGTGGCGAAGGCAGCTGACGTTTCGTAATGCGATTAGCGGTTTTACGGGTGTAGAGGTAAGATTGGATATTTTTTTAAATATTACATAAATATGCATTATTTACTGCACTACGATCTTGGTAAGTGTGACAAAATGAAGTTGCACAATTTTTAATTTATAAGGATTAAAACAATGGGATTGGTTAATGTCCTCTTGATAATTCTTCTCAGTTAACAATATTCGTTCTCGGTATACTTTTGGTATACGCTGCCGGTGACGCCGTTTAATAGAATTTTCCTTTAATCAGCAGTTAACAGCTAAAGGGATCAGATACGTAACGCCACCTAGCGTTGAAATAGAGACGCTAAACAACCCCATTATTATTAAACGATTAGTGAATAATTTTATCCAAGTTTATTATGCTAATGTAAATACTATTTTTTTTTTATTACTAATGGGTAAAAATGGACAGTGATTTTCTTATATACAGTGCTTAACGAGATAAACAAAAATATTTAGCATTCACTATAAACGTTAATTGTGTATAATTTTCATATAAATATTAACTTACATTAATGGACAGAATTGCATGTAGCGTGTAATCATTTTGTATCCTTTCGATTGCAAAGCCTTAATTTCGTGAGAAGAGAGAAAGATCACGTAAGCAAATCATGAGGAAATTTAGTACCTAATTAAGAGTCAGTGAAGAGATATATATGGATCGTTGTTGTTTTTCAGAGACGGCTAGTGATGCTATTTACCTATAAACAAAGTATTACTATATCTAGTGCATATACAGAACGAAGGCTAAGAGTTCATAGTATGAACCGACATCTACGTAAATCTAGAGTGGGACGTGACAATAAGGGTTCCGAAGAAGTTTTTATACAATCGCCTAGAACAGGACAGCTATCTACGTTACAACTACCGGACAAGGAAGCGAGGCATAGACAATAGAATAGAAATGAAGAATCCTCCTAGCGATGCAGAGAAGCCATATCGTGAAACGGTGATGGCATGTAAAGTAGCATTTTAGAATAGCTTAAAGTTAATATAGTATTTGGCACAGTATTTAGGAAAAATAGATGATTCGAAGGGGTGTTAACATGGCGTGGGCTCTAACATATACGACACGACTATCACAGAATGAAGGGTTCGGTGCGATGATGCAAAAATAGATTACAAAATTGCAGAATGCCAGCTCGTTTGCGCCGCGTATAAAATTACTACACGTAAGTCAACTTTTTCGACACTACGTCATAGCTTACGTCACTATAACTACGCCTACGTATTATTGACATCGTTTACAGCGAAAATGACTGAGTTGGCACTTTCGCGTGAATCTTAAGTTATACTGTATTCACAATTAGTTACTAAATCTTAGAGACTAAAGCCGTTTTACTAGCTAATATTAAGATAGTATCAATGAAAAAATAAATATTCAGGCAGGATAGGATTATATGTACAAAATAGGTTATAACAAATAAAAGAAGATTTAAACTCTGGAATGATTTAATGAAAATAAAAACGAAACTTTAGTCGCATAATCAAAAGTTCTATCTAGCACGACCCATCACCAAGAATTGTATAAGTAGATCAAATAAAAGTAAATATTTAAACAGGTTGAGGCTAAAGTAAAACTAACAAAAAAAAGCCCATGAAAATAGACAATATTATTCACTAAATAATAATATCCGTAAATAAACCAAGAGATTTAATATAACTAATAAATCAAATAGCATATTCAACAGCATAATTAAATGAATTCAAAATATTGCACAAATTATAGGAGGTAACAGTAATTAATATCAATTTACAATTTAGATAAATAAGAACAATGATATAATTTCATTATAAGATCGTTTCTGTAATCTCGCCTTAAATACGCAAATAAAAAAAAAATACAATCAGTCATTAGAAGTCATACGCTTATGGCACTAAAACATATCGCTTTAAACATGAGAATAAAAATTATTAGCCTAACGGAATGTATAAGTATGATTTTAAGTAACTAAGCCGTTAAGTACTTTAAATAATATAAAACGCAACAATGAACCAATAGTAATAACCGGTGCTTTCACCGCCGCTTTCTTATCATTGACTTTTTTTTTCAACATACAGACACTAGCATAAATTTTAATTTCTGTGACGTAGAGTTCATACTCCAGTTTTTGTATTTCGTAAAAAAAGTTTTATCATTGCTTTAAAAAAAAATACATCCTAAAGCATAACTAGAATATTTTTTGTCATTTAGAACTGATTATGTATCCCAGCGTCGTCTTACGATAAAAACTTCAGCCTGCTGTGAACATTTCATCGATATTCAACAATACAGTACAATCAATAGTATCATGTAAATATTCTACGTGGAATTCCCTATTCAATGTACTGCCAACGCAGTCCCGATTTGAAAACCAGAGACGGATTTAAAAAATGCATTTTTTTGCTTACAAAGCATCAATTTGATAAACCAATTCAGCATGGAAACCCTCAAACAATCAGTACCGTATTAGTTACCATGCCCCGTACTTACTCAGAAAATCAATTATGCCAAACCAGATTTCAAGTAATTGACAACTCTGTAATAATGGCGTAATCTTGTCTGGAATGATGAAAATGATATTGATCTAGTACTGATTTTCTGATGACAGTTTTGTAGTGCGGGTTGAGGCAGTGGAAGGGCGTATTTATGCCCTAGTATCGCTGTTGGAACTCATGATGCCATCTATTGAAGTCGATGTGGAATACGACCAATGAACCATTTTCTAAGCCGGCCAGCAGGAACCTGAAAAAAGATTGACTTAACATTAAAAAAAATGTTTTATATGTCATTTCATATACATTCTGACTTAAGCTATATTTTAATTAAAAGAACTAGCTTTACATCGTATTAGGTTCCAACGAATCTGTTTTTCTTATAAACAATGTGTTACTAGTTAGTAGTTTTATTGGCAATATTAAGTTGCTCGAGTTTACGAAAACACCGTAATGGCGTAAAGTAGAAACGCGGGGGAGAAGGAAGGGTCGGGGAGCGCTGATCCTGCGCATTGCGTCACTCGCAGACAATTCAGAGCAGCAAAGTTTCGTTCGTTCTACTTTAATAATCGTGAGTGGTATGCCGATTTCTAGTTATATCATATACGCAAAAACATTTGACGCAATTTGCACTATGACCGTAAATGCGACCCATGGCAGGCCACAACCAGGCAGTATTTCAATTTTTAGATATCTTAATGATCAGGATTTTTAATACAACTTTATAATCTGGTTTTAGATGGTGCAATAGTTACTTAACATCTATATCAATTCTACTAAGAACTAAGGATTAAGTGGAATTTCATTCTGAAGAATGTCAAACACTGACTTTTGGTCGTGGGAGAGCGCGAGGGAGCAGACGGGTGCGCCGGCAGGCGGGAAGGCGTAGAGTGGTGCCAGAGTGAAGGCGCGCCACACCTCCACAACGCCCGCGTCGCCGCCGCACACCAGGTACTCGCCGCATCGTGATAACAGCAGACACTGTCACATACCATACACTTTATATTATACATGCTACAATGCATGTATGATATACTATATAGTTACTGAAATAACACATATATTGTAAGATAAGGGTAATATCAAATTAACAAGTATCAAAAAATTTTATTGTATAAACTGAATTATTTTGTTTGTAAACGAGGCATATTTACGTTAACTTTACTGCCTTATGTACAAGAAAAATATCTGTATATTTATATACAATACATATTAAATTCACTAAATTAGATGTTTGGTTTATAATGTTGGCCCATGGTGGAGTTAATTCCCAACCCGGTTAGCTCTATAGGTCTATTTGTCTATTTCTATTGGCATTCTATACGTCGCGTCTTTTTTTTTTGTTGCAACGAAACAAAAAGGTGGTTTTATTCAATCGCTCCACAGAAAATGACACATGAAGACCACTTTGCGCCACGTTAGTAATCACGCATTCACAAACGATCACCTGGAAGTTGTCATTGTGTGTTTCGTGGCGGAGGCGTCGGCCGTTGAGCGTGAAGGCGGCGAGGTGGCCGCGCGCGTACGCCACCACCAGCACGCCTTCGCGCGACAGCGCCAGCTGTTGCGGGCCGGCCACGCCCTCCGCCGCGGGCAGCGAACGAAGCACTTCCCCGAATGTCGTGTGGATCAGTACAGGGCCGTCTGATGGTATGAAATAGCGCGCATTAGAAGGTCATCGACAAGACAAGTTCAGAATCACAATATACTTATTTCAAGGAAGAGAGAGAAGATTAGATCAAATGTGATATCATATTAAGTATTAAGTCGTACTTATATTAATAGGCTTGTCAAATAAGAAAATGGGATGATCTCAAATAAAGTATATTTTATAAAAACCCGCCGCCGCGTTGACGTATATATATGTGTGTAAGCCGCGGCGGCGGTTTAGTATAGTAATAGAAAGCTAATAAAATTTTTAGGTAATTTGTAGTATTAGTAACGATCACAAGTTACAATGACATAAGCCTCGATATTGATCTAAACGTCATAAAATAAAAGATCTTGCAGATTAGCTCGTCTCGTGGCCATTTTGACTTGTAATCTAAGGCAAAGACAAACAGTTGGAAGTACTAACTGACTGACGACGATATCACGAGGCCGAGCTCAGCGGACACGAGCACGCCGTTGATGGCCGCCAGGTGGCCGGTGAGCGTGACGCGCGGCGCGGGCGTCTCTCCCTCGCCCACGATACCGCCGTGACGCGCCGACCTGTTATGTGCACACAATTGATTCAGAAACCGTCGCTTTTGCTCTATATATACCGCATCGATATTATTACGAATGAGAAATGTCTAGTAATTGGAATCGTTCCGTACTCACAAAAGAACTCTTGCAACAAAATACATATATAATATTTTTTTTTATCAATGTGCAGTGAAATTTTAATCGTAAACGAGCAGGGAATTGTCGTTACCAGTGCCAGAGTAGGACGGTGCAGTCCTCCGACCCTGAAGCGATGTAGCAGTCGGAGGTGATGTTGCACTCGGAGCGGGACACGCACGTCACCACGCCGTAGTGGCCGAATATAATTTGCACTATCTTTGCTGCAAATCCAAGAATATATACGTATCTTTGAATACGTTAAGTGCTCGTAACATTAGATGACTATCGCGTGATCATTCAATTTGTCTATTAACTATTAACGTAATAAGCGTTTTAAATTAATTTGTAAATTAGTCTGACTAATTGTAAATTAGTATGACGCAGAATTATTTCCAGAATAAGTTTTATTTTTCTTTCACAATGACTTGTGAAGATACCGATTTCGATCAAGTTTCCATCAAGGTAGTTTTAATAGGAATAGAATCTATAATTTCAATGGTTAATTAAATAAATGCCATTAAAAATTTTTATATTTGAGATATTCCAAAATTGGAACAGGTGATTGATGACAAATGTTTAGGTACTCGAAGTTTAGTAATTCCATTCGAACATTGAAAACCCGATTTCCATCGTTTCATTAATTTAAAATAAATTGTAGGTTTACACTCCCCCCTCCCAATACATGCATGCACGAACGCACACGAACACATAGATGCGCAGAGGCATGCGCATACACTTGTGTACAGACATCCTTCTTAGTCAGATAAAATTTTTAAGACTAGAATTTTCCAAAAATATTTAATTTTATTAACTGATAGTTAGGAATCATATTTTAGCGTTTGTACAATATCTTTTATGTAATTAAAACCATTTATTATTGACTATTAATCGACAGTAGCTCGTATAGCGAATAATCACCATATTTGTAAAGTTTTCACCACGATCTTACACGGTTGCCGCAGTAGGGTATGTTATATTCGTTGCAGTCCACAAGTAGAAATCCGGAATGTTCCCTGGCATTTAAGTGCAATAAAAATTAATAATCGTATATTATCCCTGGACTTCATGTTCTGCTCACCTGTCTCTGTGGAGAACACCCTAAAGCTGTTGTCCCAGAATCCAGCGGCGATGAGGAACCGCGAGTCCACGGTGGTGACGAAGCAGTTCGTACGGGCTTTTACCCGCTGGGAGAAATTGTCGCCGAGCTGCCGCCTGGCCAAAGCCGCAGCGCCTCCTTGTGCTGCAAAACAGCCAATATTGAAACTGATCAAATTTCATTAAAGAGCATGCAGCTGAAATACCTAAGAATAAAAAGTGAAATGAGAAAGTCTCGTTAGGCAATTGAGCGACTTATGTCAACTCTACTGTAGTATGGAATATGTGACAAGCAGGCTTGTGACAAGTGATAACTAAACTCACTGTCAGATTCACAGGAGTTAGTTAGTGTTATACGAAAGCTCTCATACAATTGGTTTAGTGGTTTACACTCAATATGAATACAAATAGTTAAACACATTTTTTTAATTAAATACGTATGTACTTAGGTGCTTCGTATATTACGTTTAATATTAATATATGCATTTTCTATACGTTTCAAAGAGCAAAGGATAAGATTGAAAGTGTTATGAAGAAATATATCACTTTTTTTTTTCAGAAATTCTTTAAAACTTCTGTCTAGATGCATGCTTTAAAAGTTATATTTGCTTACCCCAGACGGGGTCCATCTGCAGCGGGTGGTGTGGCGGCTGCGCGTGGTCGGCGGCGTGGCGGGCCGCCGCGTGCTGGCATCCGCCGCCCACCCAGCGGTGCGCCGCGAACGCCCGCGCTGCGCTGACCTGTACAGCATTTACAGCTTGAAATTATTACCGATAGATGTAGTATATTACTTAATGTGTTGACTTGGATATATAACTATTCAAAGAACGCATAATTGTTTCCCTTTTACCCGAGGAAAGGTTTTTTTAAATTTTAATAACCTTTCCTCCGACCAACCACCAAATAACCAGCCCCGTTGGTTTTCAATGAACGAAGTCAATGCTTTGAAAAATTATGATATTGATAATATAAAATGATGCATAAATAATATAACGCCATAACATATTGAAAGATTCATTATTACAAAAACAAAAGTAAAAAACTTTTGATCTATTTTTTCTAATCATATCAGTTATATAACATACTGATTTATTTTACTTTAGAGTATGTAAAATTAATAACATATCATGCAATGATAGTTTATTACAACTACGTACCGTCACAGCCGCAGGCATCGCCAGTTGCGGATAAGTGTTGGCGGATACATGGACCACCGCAGCGTTTGAGGGCAGCTTCAGCCTCAAGCAGACGTCGTCGGGGGCGGCCGCGAACATCAGCGGTGCCAAGTGCATCGGCGAGGCGCGGGGCGGGTGGGGCTCGCTCAGCAGCTGTGCCGGGGTCTGTCCAAAACTCCTGATCTGGTCCTCCACCGCCGCTCTGGTCACTCCCTCCGCTAACTGCTCTAATCTCACACCCCCCTCGTACGTGAGGTAGTAGAATACGTTCGTTGCCCGCACGGCCTCCGGTCCTCTGAAATGCATAGAAGCTCAATGTTTGATACGATAAATTTGTTCTCAATTTAACTCTTTAATTAAAATTACGGGAAATCCTCCTTACTTATAACTTTAAATCTGAAGATGGTAATAACGTAAATCGATTACTAGTCAGATAAGAATAGATGGGTTCGATTACCCACCACAATCAAACTGACCAACGTGTTTTTGGTTAATTTGATTGTGGTCAAAGTGTTTGGTAAATCTGACAAATTGACTGTGTACTTAAGTCAAATTAAACTATTTGTTTCTTGTCTCGAATATCATGTTAAGTCGGTTGTCCAGGACGTTACTACTGCGTCGGTAAAAGCAATTCTTAACAAACTAAAACACCGGTTACAGTAGTATGGAGGAATCAAGATCCTACTCAATCTGAAACAAGATGACGGGAGGATGTGCACCTGTAGTGAGATGACAAAATGTGATGAAAATGAACACATGTCAGTAGCTAGGCATTGTAGGATGTTACAAGGCCATCAGTGAAAGAGTTGAACTACATAACATAATGTTACATTTGAATACAATAGAAATTCATTGTTCATGATTATGATTCTTTTCTGACTGGCTATCGAGGAATGTAGGACAATTAAAATCATGTTACAAACTTTTCACATTGTCATTCAAAAGATTCTCTCACCTCTCTGTTTATATCCGAATATGAGATCTATCCACTGGTGAAGTTGACAGCTGACGAACTCCGACTCCAACGCCATCCTGTTGATTCTGACGAACTCCTCGGCCGACGAAGCCCAGGGTGGAAGGATGACGTCACCGTTCGCAGAGTCCGGCAGCCCGAGCCGATAGCCCGAACTGTTTATTAACATTTCCGGGAGAAAGAAGAGCTCCGGGATCAACTCCTGGAGAATAAGATGGAATAACGTTAGCGTAACGTAATGACAAAGCATACAAGTAGTTACATAAATTGAACATAACAAGGAACAAATCGATATCAAAACGGTGACATACGATATTAAAAAGGTCGATTAATCGAAAAGTAGACCACAATATCAAAATTAATCAAAAATATGAACGTCCGAATACGTTCATTCATACATTCTCGATTTTACATTTTAGCACCAACGATATCTGATAGATAAAAATATTAAATTATGACGACTAAATGTATATACCAATTAGGAGTACTCATAATAGCAGACCTTACAATAATATATATATATATATATATATATATATATATATATATATATATATATATATATATATATGAGCTGGTGAGTATCGCATATAAAGGATTATAATACATATTTTGGAAAGTATGTAGTTATAAAAAGATATACGTGTTATGTAAGACACGCGACCGATGACGGCGCATCGGCGATCTCGAGACAATTGTCTAACATTTTTATCTATATAAAAGATGCTGAGAATAATGTATCTCCTCAATCTATAAATATGGATAAGTATAAAGAAAGATAAGAACATTTGTCAGTAACGCTATTTTTGTTAAAGCATTGACTGCTTCACACGCTGAAGTTATAATAACCGTATGTGTATTATAAATATTATATATAGCATCATTGATTCTAATTCTATATTTTAACTTCATCTATTCAAGGTGTCTGACGCGTATGCAGAAGATTCTAATATGTTCATAGCTCATGTTGACGTTGGAATAGACCTTCGAAACTGTAAATTATTTCTATACAAGCGTACCTAAAAGCGAAAATTAAGCGAGTTCCCCAAAATACCATAAAATGTAGGCTGTAATGAATTTCGAATAGGAAAATTCCGTCCGAAGAAATCCCCTTACGTTGTTCATACCCAGCATTCGGACTGTCTGTTGACACAAAGACGGAATATTACGCGTTGCGAATGTGCACGTGCGAAAAATTGCTCAATCACACCGCCATTATGAACTATGGTGTGCTAACAGCCAAGAAAAAAAAAATCCCGCTCCGCCGCCCGAGATAACTACCCATTGCGACAATGGCGGGGACCGATTTGTCGGCGTGGCGAGGAGAAATTACATCCATTATTTATATTTGAACTTTGAATTCTATTAAGAACTGGGTAGATGCATGGATGCTGAACTATACCACAGACAAATAGAGTTCTTCTACGATGTTTATAAAATGGTAAAATAGCTGGTGTTCGTATCAGAGATTTATAGAGTGTAGTTGCATTTGGTTCATTAGAGGCGTGTCTGTTTTTAACGCCTGTATTAATAAATTGCTTTCGTATTAGACCTCGGGTGTAATATCAAACGAGAGCACTCAGCTCTTAATACAAATCTTGAGTTATGTACAAATTTATAAAGGAAACTTAAGTCAAACTAATACAATTTCATTTATTAATAGGAGTACGTCGATACCACAGACTATATTTGACAGCACTCTTTTGATATGTGTTACCATAAATGAAACTCGAGATAAGTTTACACATTAACAACAGATTTCAAAATTGTATTGCAAATAGCTCTTAAAGGCAATAGCGATTAAGTTATTAATTACATTATTAACTACAGTTTTAAATTTAAAAATGTATTAGGAAGCGAAACAAATCATGTAAATAAAAAACTTGATTTCCGATTCCATCCAATGCCAGTAGACGGCGTTACACGTAATTCAATATGCGTCATAATTTCTACTAATACATATCAGTACCTACGTTCTTTACGGCAGATATAACCTTACGGCACTGAAAGGTCACCACTATGGCAATATTTGAATTATCAAATAAGTTAATGAGATCAGAACTATTTACAAAAATAGCAATTTATAGAAACTTCTATATAAATACACATTCTACTATTTATATCTACAACGTTTTTTACCGACTACAGGTCCACACGCGTACGAAATCGCAGCCAGGTGCTAGCAGGTACATTATAATATAATAATGGACATCTTCCATAAGATACAACCCGCCGGTATTTAACTTATCCGGATGTTAACCCGGTTTTTGGTAGTCAATGTGTGGCCGTTGACATAACAGAACTCTTTTTAATCTACATATGTCGTCGGATATCCTGTAACGTACGACAGCGATACAACATCGTCTCCTTATACGCCGCCGACGGTGAAAACTGCGCTGCGATATCGCAACCTTGTCGCAATTACGCAGCGGGCATCGCCATTGGAAATCGGCGTCGCGCCATAGCGGCCGGTCGACGGAGCGACCTCGTCGATGGCGTAAAGTTGCGACAGCGGACCGCGCAGGCGCGACCCGCCGCCGGCGCCGTTGTCGACATATCCTCCCGTGATCGTGCTATTTTTACTTCTTCGAAACAATCGATTCCGCGTCGACATTCGACAATGCCTTTTGTCGCGTACGAAGTCGTGCCCGGTAATAATGTCGATCGCTACGCGTGACGTTCAATATTGAAATTATGATTCACTGGAAAACTAACTCGAACAATTTCTAATACATATATTTCACAATATTCCTATTGTGAGTACGTGTAATGGATACAATGTGCGCGTAGGTCTTTCTTGAGACACCGTTCCAGTGAATCATGATTTGAATATTGACCGTCACGTACAGTGGTCGATGAATAATCACGAATCATAATATGTAGTTATATTTTTCATAAAAATGAAAGTAATTTTTTGATGTCTTTTGTGTGAAAAATGAAATAGCGCCATCTTACACTTTTGCCGCTAATTAGAGAGCTTTTGTTTGAATTTCAATGTATTCTGATGCTATTCATATATGTCTCACGACGTTTGGCTATCCGTAATAGAATCCAGGTCGCTACGCTTTCATACGGTGGCGAAACTTGGGTATGGCAGAAGGAAAACGAAAGTAGAATCGATGCAGTGGAGATGCGATCTCTGCGTAGTGCATATGTGCGAAGTGTCTTTGAAAAATAGATGTAACGAAAATATTAATGGATGTCAGCGATCAAGAAAGATATACAAAGACAACAACAATGTGGAAGTCTGTAGTCTCTGCCTACCATTCTGTGAAATAGGTGTGAGTTTAAAATAAAAACCACTGTTAAGTAATTTATAGTTCTTTGGAAAAATGTATAAATTTAGTGGAACTTTTCACTATAATTTAAGCAATACGTACATAAATATTGCTAAGTTTGCGTTATTTTTTTAGCTATTTAGTTATTGTTTTAAACTTAGCGGTACCCCGCCGCGACATTACTGTGCCATTTCGACGAGAAAACCTTATCGTACCATCCATAAATTTCTATAATTAATATATATATATATATATATATATATATATAATACCTGTAAGTATATATATATATATATACTTACAGGTATTATTCAATCAAATTTGATAAGCTCAACGTAAGGTATTATTTTTCACCTTTTAAATGTTCGCTTTTTTTGCATTGCGGGTATTTAAAGTTTTTAATTTGTTATTTATTTTAAATTTTTTAAACTTAGTTCTTACTTTTTAGGAGTGCGGAAAACTCCCTAGTCGAATACATTGATCTGCACCACCTTTAAGGAGGTTAGGGGAATGAAAGTTACAAGTTTCTAATTTTTTTTTTGTCGTTTATGTTTAAATTCTAGGCTTCATACCAAATTTGCTTCAAATTTTAAGTCACACGTATGTTTGCAAGTAAAGTAATTAACCATTATACGTCTAATATTCCTATCGCAGCTAACAAAAGAGCTGACAACTTTGGAACGGCTGAACCGATTTTGATGAAACATATCTAAGAACCATCACTAGAAAACTTGCTTTCATATAAAAAAAAAAACTGCATCCAAATCGATTTCTCCGTTTCACAGTTACGGTGCCACGGACAGAGACACAGACACACACATAGCGGTCAAACTTATAACACCCCTCTTTTTGCGTCGGGGCTAAAAAAATAGAAAGTAAAATTTTCAGTTACGCGTCACGTATTTTCTTGCAAATTTATTCAATCTGTTAAAGCTATGAAAATTTGCATAAACATATGTACCTTGACATCGGAAGTATCCCTTTGGCAGTTCTTCCACGAGAGAGCTATAGAAGAGAAGAGGCGGTTGGGGTGGTCGAATTTACCACCTTGTAGCGCCAGGAACATCGTGGTCATCGGCTCCTAGAAGGAAGATGTGAAGTTACAATGTTACTAAAATTGTAATCACAGTGTTCCCGTGTCAATATTTTCATCAATATATACGTATGTTACAAACACAAAAGAGGAAAACAAGATGGGAATTTGATGCAAAACCATTTCTCATTACCCCATAATCTTATATTATTGACTTACAATACCAAATCAAAAAACAAAACATTTCGAGCACAAAGAGAACATTTTGCAACATTTTCTAAACAAATAAAGCATTTTGGTAGAACTATATTTTGATCATCTTCTTTACAGCACAAAAATGAGCCGGATCAAATAGGTGAGATATCGCACTCTCAAAGAATGCATACAAAAAATAACAGCTTCTACTGTTGCATTTCATCCAGTGAGTGAGAGTTCCGGTGGACCTTTCTCTCTCCATCAGCCTAATCTCTCCTCCATCAGGAATACTATTCCTATCCGAGAGGTCGGCAACGTACAAGTGCAATGATTTCTTAGGGATTGCGAATGTCGAAGGGCGAGGATGACTCGCGGGTGGGTCGCATATTTGTTTGCCCCTCGAAAATGTTATAATATCCTCGCGATGTTTTGGAAGATGCAAAGGCGAACGTGATATAAAAACTAAAAAAATAAAAGTACTTTTGAATCTAAGTAAATAATATCTTTGTTTTGACAGCCTTTTTGTAAAATTGAACCTAAAATTGCAACTGATCGATCTTTTTTGGTTAAGGACATCTATGTTACATCTACTAAAATAGGTTTTCATTTGAGTAATATTTACAAAAATGCTACAGTTAACTTTACAATTCCTATTTCACTATAATAAATAAAGTGAATAAACAGGTATGCACGCAGATGCATGATAAAGCAGATGTTGATAAATTCTTCACTAGAAAAGTTTTTTGCACGTCGTATATGTAAGTAAATCCACTTTTCGGAGCTATATAAGATTATTTGAGCACAGTTAAAGTTGTAACTTGAAAGGTAATTTTCAACGCGTCATTTTGAAACGATTTCAAAGCTTGACCAACTTCGGCGACACAAAGCACGCAGTGCACGTAGCGACTTCCTATACGTTCGTGTTTCGTAGTAAAACTTGTAAAGTTCCAGAGGAATTACCCGGTGCGTGCAAGGACTGCGGTTTTCTGCATCTGTATTCTATATTTGTCGTGCGTACAAAAAGCTCGGCTGTATAAGGCGTGTTCGTTTTTTCCACCCGCCGCGAAAGGAACAACGATGTGCGAAATAAAATTTGGATGGCATATGACATATATTACGATTAGCGGAAGCCGGAAGTTCTCGTCCTGCCGGTCTATATCACGTCTATATAAGTGAATTAATGTCCTTCATATTTTCAATAATACATTGAAGTTTGATTTCGTGTAATAGATTAACATATAAATAATATTTATAAGCTATTTTATAAAAATGAATTTTTGCATATAGAGTATGGTATGCCGGAGCGTTATCTAGCGTCCAATTAAAACAAAGTAGATAATGGAAAAAACCTTTACAAAAAATACATATATATGCCAAATTTCATGGTTATTGGCTTAAAGGTATGTTGCAGCGCCACCTGTGGTGAGTTACAACAAAGCAGATAGCACAAAAATCTTATACGTAGAAAAATACATACATATGTTAATTTTCATGTTGATCAGTCAAACGATTTTGGAGTTTAACGATAACGTGTATATATTATCATTCATTTATTTATATGAATGAGTTGGCAATGACGTGAAATACGTAGTTGTACTTTCTATTTCATGAAGTTTCATCGGACTTTTGGTATACGTCAAAGTATGGCAATAGCATATATGTACAATAAGACACGCCACATTTTATTTTATATATTCGGGCGCATCCGATTTTCATAGATCGCGGCCGCGTGCGCAGCTGACGGCACGCGTCCGAGCACATCTACACAGATTGTTTTGACATAACGCTTTTACATGGCGCCGTTTCACGTTAATGCGCGTCCTAATTTACAATGATCGCTCGCGAGGATATGAGAAATGCACTCTGACGTCCTTTGTGCCCACATCCTGACTTTTCAGGATTTATTTATAAGTGTAACCAGTATCGTAGCTCCTGTTCTTCAAAAGAAGATTATTTAAAATTGATATTATATATATATATATATATATATATATATATATATATATATATATATATTTCAGGAACGTATTAAAAATGATTATTAAAATGCTTCAGGGGTAAATTACTTATTTTTTTTTATGTTATGGTAAGGATAATGTTATAGTTAAGGTTAAAAACAAACTGAGGTGATGGTTCAGTGGTCAAAAGTGTTGCCGTCCAATAAGAAGGTATACGCCGGGTACGAATTCTGGTCACAGGCAAATTGACCAATGAGTTTTTTACTTATGAAAATAAAACTACTTGCTTCGTCCTTCCGTGACAACGTTAAGCAGTTGGTCCCGGACGTATCGCTGCATCGGTAACAGCCGTTATTGGCAGCCCCCTTCATATACACGTTCCGCGTGAAGGGCTCACGTCTAAATCCATCAATTGGACATAAAAATGATTGTAGGAGGGTATACTTCGGAGGAGGAGTGATTAAAACATGACCAAAATAATATGAAGCGACACCTGTAGGAGATAATTGGAACCCGAATTAACAGATTCCAATAATTCAAAATTACAGGAATATTAAAATAAAATTATATTTAGTCGTACGGCGATCCCAGATTCTTTACAAAATCAGTTTCTTTTCTATACTATTTACCACAAAACAAGAGTTCCGTACGTTATATATTTTCTAGATTCAGTAGCTATGAGATGCTTTTAAGAAATCAGAGATAGAATACTATCTTAGATTCATCTTATAATCAGCTCTAATGGTTGCACCCACTAAATGGTGATGTGTGAGCATGTGTGTGAGATTTTCATGCTCCGCCGCACCACGAAAGCCACGAATCAGCCTACAGTGACTTTTGCGTCTGTAACTATAATAATTACAATATAGCCGAATACTCATAACGTGGCTGTTTAAATCTATCCATCCTCTTAAATCATATGTGAGACCCCAGTTGAAGAATCAATATGTCAAATCCTGTCAAACGAATCCCGACTTGATATTAAAAAATTTTAACATAGATAGATATTTTGGATGCACTAAGTTTATTTTCTTGGGTGTCGTGGAAACTAGGATCCTAAATTAGCCGGACTAGCATGCGATTGTGGCCACTTGCACATAGTGCCAGTTGAGTTTTGACGTTCAGTGACTATCTGATGGTAATACGAAAAGAGTTGGTTTTCTGTACACTTCCGCTGCTCTGCAATCTGTAGTACCCTATGAGTGTCGCTTCCGATGATACCCTCAATGCCATGCTACGGCTATGCCATCGTCAAGTTTATGTGCTGTACTTTCAAAAACGTCAGAGTTACTATCCAAGAAACCTGTCACATGGCTTTCACGTATCACATTTTGGATGGCAAAATGTGGCTAGCTGTAAGCGCAAGCTGGATAATTCAGGCAGTGACGTTTAGAACTATTAGTGCTTCAAGACTACAGCCTGCGTTTATTCCGTAGCAAGCAGGTAGTGTAGTATTCAAAATACCCACTTACATTTTCAAACATGCAACATTGGAGTTTAAATTTTCTTGACAAGATTTAAAAGATTGATTCTTTCAACAGTGTTACCACTGTATATTAAAAAAAAAGATTGTAAAGTTTCTACAGTAAACAAGGTAAGATCTAGGTTAATCGAAAAGGGTCGCGGTAATTTTGCGATGATACATTTGTACAGTTTACTTCATTATAGTCTGTCTATTCGTCCTTTCGTTCGCAGAAAACTGGGAACATATTGACATAAATTACTGTCCTACCGGTTTCGCCGTAGTCGGGTAAATGATAAAGGCAGACGTCCCGCAGCCATCAGTCACGTCGGACGCCGCGCCGCGTCGGACGTGTTTAATGCGCTTTTAATTTTACGACGCGCTCATTCTCCACGCTTGTCACTTTTACGCTCGAAACGAGGATATTAATGGGTCAATTCTTCGAATATTTATAAATCCGAATCAGGCACCAAAAGTCTAACGCAAAATAAAAGGCATTAACACAATAATGACTATATAGGCTAAACGTACATAATTCTATGTATTATGGTCACACCTAAGAAGAATCAATAGAAGCTTTAAGCACTAATTATGATTTAAACCCACACACTATTATGAACAATATCAACACCTACCACATTCTCTACTAGGCTTGTCGACGCTTCGCGGACCGCTTCGCCTTGGTGCTTAAATTAATACGACTGCGACATTTTTCCTTTTACAGGTATTCACAGTTTTAGGTACTAAGCGGTACTGAAACGCACAGTCATCAGCGAGCAGTTCACGGGCTTAAATCTAAAATGCTGGAAAATGGGCTCCGATAGTGTATAGAGGCGCCGAGATGACTCACTATGCGAACGAGCCAGTTGAGCACGAAGGCGGCCGTGGAGTAGTGCGTGCCGTAGTGGAAGGGCGGCGTGGACTCGTGCTCCCAGCTGTTGTAGCGCTCCTCGAAGTAGGCGCGCCTGCTGGGGTTGAGGGCGCCGATCGGCTGGAACCGGAAACACCGTTGACGCCGGTACGGTATGATCACGGTATGGTTTGTTTGTGCAACAAGGCATCGCTTAAAAAGTCTTCGATCAAGAAGATATGTAATTATTGACGTAATAAAGTTAATAAAGAGCATAAAAAAAAAATAGGCAGTCGTTGGGGACTGTCGACAGAAGAGAAGCGTTGATAATGAACGAACTGTGGTTTTTTGTTGGGATTTCACAATATCAAAAAGTATCATAAATTGTCAATTAAAACTATTAACATTAGTCTGGTTTTTACATCCATGGGGACTCCGAGCCACAGTTATATACCCACATTTTGATATAGTTTATGTGTTAATCAAAACAAATGATGGGCTACGGAAGTCCAGCAGAAATAAGAATCAATGTGAAAAATTGAAAAAAAATTAAGCCTTCTCATTTTAAGCCAAACAACAATAAAGCTGCAATTGAATATAAATTTAGAAATATAATTTTCATAAGCACAAAAAAGTTTCCATACGTGCAATTCACTTATACTGCTAACATTAATATGTCGGTAACTCATAAAACTTTACTCATACAAAAATCATCAAACACGCGCAAAGATGTTTTCACATATTTAGAATGTCGGTGACGCGAACTCGTAAGATTTTACTCATCCGAAAATAGTCTAGAAGTTTTCACTTCAAAGAAAAAAAAAATAACGAGTTCAGGTTTAATATTAACAACTTAATATTTTATGGACTCATTTTATTCTTGTACTAGTAACGTACTAGTACAAGAATAAAATAGGCTGTAGAGAGTAACAGCGGGTTGTACCAAAAGAATAAAAACGCAATTGGTAAATGTTAACCGGAATTGTGACTTTTTGTCCATATTATTATATCAACGTTTTTTATCTTTTGGTCCAACTAGCGGTAAATATTAAACATAGATGGTGGTGATTACAAATTATACATATTATTTGATTTGATGTCGTAGAGATTATGGAAATAGGAAAGGTTGAATGTGAGTGAAAAAATATCATAGGAGCGTTTCGAAACCGTAAATTGTCATAATCTACAAATAGTGTAGATGAGGAATTTTAATGCCTATAGAAAGACATGAAATAATTTAATGATTGGATATGAAAAGGACCGATTGAAGTGCAACGAACTAACCTTTGGACGCTTCTTTGCATTGCCTTCTTTCAACTATGAAAGAAGGCAATGCAAAGAAGCGCCCATTACGCGAATCTTTCGCGTCCACAGTTTCCACGGGGTCCAGTTAAGTCTCAGGGGAATAAGGGAACTTCCAAAGAAAAGATATGGCAATACATTCCGGTTATGTAACATCACAAGATATGCGTATAAATATTGATTATCAATAAAGAATAATACACGTGATTAACGCGCTGTCATGTATATCTTAAGAATGCATGTTCTCGATTGACTTGACTTCGCTGTATGATTGGATAGGGTTTTATAATCTAAAGGCTTTACTTATGATGATGATGATTAAACCGTCAGAATCCTAACTTATCCGTATGTTAGAGAACACACGACATTCTAAAATGTTCCTAATTTGGCAAATCTTTGTTGTCTATGTTAGTATTACATGTTAAATGATGACAAATTTATGAACTGCATTACACTGGAATACGATTTTTTTTTGTCTATTCCTTCTTCCAAAACTTATCCTATTCGAGCGTTTACGGTGAGCCGCTATCGCTCCTATATCAAGAAATTTTATTTAACACCAGGTTCGTGTGTTTATAATCATATTTATTGCGTCTTGATAGTAAACATTATACTTATTTTGTAAATCAAGATGGCCGATGTATACCTTAGACAGATCCCTGTAATTGGACGGCTGGCTGAGGTCGAGCTCCTCGCTTTCGTAGTTGGTGAGCACCCAGGGGAACACCGGGTACTGGTTCAGATCGTTGTAGGTGCGACCTGCGGGAGGGGACGGAAAACAAGAAGATATGTACTCTTATAAAAATATAGGCATCATAACAGTATAAGTTAAATATAGATCTACACTCGTGCTGATATGGAATTTTTACATCAACTATGTTGGTCCTGTCTCAAACTCTGTATACCAGTCCCGCTCTGTATTCCCGCTACCAGTTTTAATCTTGATCTCCACCCCGGTCTCGGTTTTGGTTTTTGGTCGATTTACTTCCCCGCAACTGGTTTCTTATTATGTATTATTCTGTTAAAAATAACGTTTTTCACTAACAGTCTAGATTTTCAAATTTTTTTTTTAGAATTAAAGAGTAAAGGAGATCCTATATTAATTTCAGCATTACACGTCGTATGTTTGCAAATCTTCATATAGATATATAAATCGGATATTTAAGCAAATATTCAATTGTATAAAACAATACATTTATGTAAAATTACATGCGTATAGGGTGACTGTTTATCCACAAATCGAAACAAACAAACTAAGTCACTTTCAAAATCTATATATTGGCGAGGATTACCGCCAACTGGTTCTACTCATAACACTTTTTGCTAGCTTAGTAATTTGCCTGTATTATTATTTTTAAATAACTCTTATAGACTAAATATGCAACAACATAAAAATGTAAACAAAGCTATATTTAAATGTGTATTCATAGATTTCTATACAAGTCGACAGAACCTGTATCGGATATTAAAAGTTTTATTTTTATTTTGTGCAATTTATAAATGGCAAACATGTGGAAAATACGTCACTAACGAGTAAAAATAATGCGACATTAGGGACCTATTCGACTCCTTATAAACTGACTTTCAACAAAAAATCACTTTTAAAATAAAATTTGCTTTTCATGTTCTCCTTTTAACGGTTGTTCGGGCTAAATTAAAACCCGTTAAAAGGAAGAAATGTAACGCAATTTTTATTTTAAAAGTGACTTTTTGTTAAATGCCAGTTTAAAAGGAAATTCGACGAAGAGGCTCGAAATAATTTATATTAATGCGTAATATAAAATGTGGTGGCACGTCCAGCATAATGATATATTTTAAGGTTCCGTATAACAGTAACGAACCCGACGGATATCCATTACAGTTTATTTGCATATTTATTTAAAGACTCCTTTTTAAACAATTATTATACAATACATAGTCAATCATAAAAATTCAATAAATTAAAATTCATTCTAATCGTTAACACTTATTCTGGTGTTAAAAATCGATGTTCGAGACATATCAAGTCAGGGAGGTGCGGCGTTGAGAGGAAGCCCTCCTCCTCGTAATCACGTGTGTCGTTAATTGACGCGTGCGACGATTGGCGAAGACGCGCACGCAGCCTCTGATGCGTATACGCCTTTTATTTTCGTTCCTTTCCCGTCGAATTAAATTGAACGATATCGCTGTTTAACAGTGATATTCCTACATTTATGTGGCAGTGCTGCTGTATAACAGTTGTAATGTACAATTATACATATTATCATTGTATAATTGCGTATATGCGGAGCAATATTTTATTCACGAATGGATCCATAATGATTTTTTTACATGATTTTTCCTTAGGCGCATCGAGTTGATATCTCTATACATACAATAAAACTGTGGAAACGTCGTGTCTTTACATTGCAAATATTCGTAAGGTTGATCGCTGGTGATGTAGGGAGCGAAACAGAATACAATAAGATTAATATTACAGTACAACCTAATGTCTGTTTGGACACGCTAGTCTTCAAAACATATTAAAAAAATGTACATGTAGGTTTTCACAGGTAACTCGAATGTAGATTGGGACAATATGTATGTTTTATTTTATCAAAATCGGATTACGAAAAAATTATTGATTTTATATGGCGCTCACAGAAGTTTTCGAATGTTTACCACAATGACACCATCGTCACGGCTTAGCATACCAAAGAACCAATAGAAAATTTTATGTCAGAAGATAAATTTCACGCATACGAATTCGCGGGCATAGTTAATACAAAATACATCTTTAATTTGTTAACGGTACAAACTTTTCTTGGATATAATTTATAATAATACATGTATGTATGTATATAATAATACATGTAATATAATACCATTTAAAATAGATCGTATTATATGCCGGATAATTTATAAGTATTTGAAATTTTAAAAAGGCAAAATAGATTAAGTTTCATAAATTTTATTTCTTTCGTTCAAAAATGAAAAGACCTGCAACAAGAATCGAGCAGAATCTTCGAACAGAATCGTAGATCCAGAGAATCAAAATTGGAGTCACACGTAAGTATGCGACTATGCAATTTATTTATCGATGAATCGGATTGGTGTTTGTCTGCTAGTTGTCTGCGAGCCTCATTTAGAATCACCTGGGCCTTGACCTAGAACCTCCCTTGACCCTGACCCATGGTGACGTCAATCGTTTAAAAAAGAAACTACGAGAGAAAACGCTGGACAGCGAAGGTCGGATATTAAACTTGACCGCAGAGATCCGCGAAGAAGCACTAACCGACGCCATAAATATTTCTATGTCATCTTGTGACTACATGGTTTTTTACCACAACGTCATAGACAAACTCGTTGTTTATGGATCGTTTGGTTATGGTCCTTTAATAATTGTTATTGCCGAATAGAGCTTCGTTTAGTGGACAGACGATAACAGCTTTTAATTCCATACAGTGTCTGCAATTGAGTGTGGGTGATATATGTGAGAACAGTGAGAACAACTTTTTTTTTAGAAATAATACAAAACAGTGAACGTAGTTGACTCTCCCATTTCAATTAAACATTCTTATATCGAAGTTCAAATACTAAAAAAATAATTTACCTTTATAGTTTTACTACACTTCAATTATCAATTTTACTTGAAATAAGTATTAATAAAATTTAGTAACTAAATGGTAACCATACATTTACGATTGAAACAAGATCAGAGTGGCAATTTGTTGTATTTTTTTTTAATTAGAACAACAGTTCATTTTTTTTAATCTAACCACAAATGTTGGCTTAACATAAGAATAAAAATACTCCAATTCCTGGCTGGGTAGATGATTTCCTTGAAGTGGCAGAAGAGATGATCGCTTCGTACATGATAACTTCAAGATACAAGGGCAGTAGGGGCATATTTTAATCGGATTTATTGTCCTAGTTTGATATCTCATTATTGAAATTTTGAATCATAATTTTCTAAGAATTTCATAAGTTTAAACATGTCTACACACCTCTTACCAGAATATAATTCCTGAATAATTTGTAAAATATTCTGTATGCATTAGCCTTAAAGTCTGCCACCTGTTTAAACTAAAATTTAATTCTCAGAAAGACTCATAAAAAATGGACGAACTGCATTTGTAGCTGCATAAAGAGCTACAAACTGTTCGAATCACCCAAACTGCTAGATCAATTCGACGATCGCTCGCTCCATCCATGAATACCCCTAATGATATAGGAAGTGATATCGTCAAAAGTCTACAATGAACATCAATTCTAAATCATTAAAATTACGTATACCGAAATCAAGTTAAATATCGCACTTTAATCTATACATATATGTATAAGCGAAATACCTACCACTGACTGACTGACTGACTGACTCGTCACGAGGTCTCCCAAACTATAGGTTCGATTGACTTGAACTTTGGCATACTTACTCTTTTTGGGATGTAGACTTTCACTAACAACGGATTTTACGCAAATCGTACCCAAAAAATATTTATTCATTTTATGTCTACGCGGGCAGTGCCGGGGGTGAAAAGCTAGTATATATATATATATATACATTTCTGCCGGCTGCTCCATCCCCGTTGATATTTATTGTGACAAAGCAAACTTGCAGCTATAGAAATTTTGTAACAAAATCTTGCGAAATACATGTTTACAAAGCTAATTCGCCAAGTTCGCCAGATTACATTTCATATCTAATGCAAGGCGATGATTGAATAACCATAAGAAAAATAAAACTGTACTATTCGAAATTTAACTAACTATTCAGCATCCAATTTAAGAAGGAATAAAGAAAAGCAGAAAATGAAGGAGAATAAAATAGAATGTATTCCTTCATCTCTTATAATGATCTGTCTTCTTCCTGTCTATCCCGATTTCGTACCCGCTTCTAATTCTGGTCTCGGTAACGTTCTTGATTTGATCCTGGTCATGATTTGGCTCTAATCCCGCGGCCTTATTATCTAAAAGAAATCGATTTCTGATTTCGCATGATTTTAATATTTTTTTAGTAATTTCCAGGTTGATATTTCGAAATGCTAATTGTCTTTCTATTAACAATGTTGCCTTTACAATGAAATCACTAAATTATCAAAATCGAATTTAATCGTATATTTGAATTCAAAAACCGTTAGGGATCGCGATTACGCAATTGTTCAAAAATTACGCTCTCAAACCGAAAACTGGTCTATAGCGATTCTCAAGTCATTTACAATCAATTTTCCGTCATTCGTCTTTCGTATAAAGTGAATAATTTTTTTTTATGTAAGTCGTTAGATTAAATAAAATTTTTGCAGACTTATCAAGGACTGATGATTGTACAATAATATGGTATAATTGAACTGACTTGATAGTGGAGGTAGAAGGTAGGCACAGGAACTCCATAACCGAATAACATATCCTAGTCGTGTTTGAGCTTGTCAGAGTTGTCTTGAGATGTACTCTCACCATGAGTGATTTTCAGAGTCTGATGATGGAGCCGGCAGTGGTAGTTAAATCGAAATGGTTTATAATTTGTACGAAGCCGAGGCAAATGTCAGTATCAAAATACAATATGGATATACGAATAAAAGAATTTTAAGAATCAATGTACTAGTTCAATCTCACAGTACTACAAGTATGTGGACGAAACTATAGATAAATGAAAAAAAAAAATTGGTGAAACCAAATGTGCATGCCTTAAGCGCTCGTGCCATACGTATATTATTTAAATTAGAGGTTTATGATAACATAGGAGCTTTACACCAAAAATCCTTTTTTTTAATTTTCAAATAGTTTTATAGTAAACTTGATTCGAAAAAAAGATAGGAATTTTTATCATATTTATTAGACATTATAATGCAAAATTATATGTGAACTTTAATGCATGATTTTTTTTCACTTTTTACGAGAATGTTTTATATCACTACCGCCATCTGTTGGCAATTACAAAAATAAATAATTTCACGCTCAGTTTATTTTTGTAATTGTCAACAGATGGCGGGTAGTAATATAAAACATTAATCTCAACCTCTATTTTAGATATTTAAACAAAATGGCGAATCAAAACATGAATAACTGCCAGTTAAAAATCAAATGACAGCCAATCGGTACTGTATGAAGCCATGATTTTCAATACAGTCATTCCCAATCGATTAGTGATGAGGGCAAAAAAGAAATTAAGTTTATAAGTCAAATAGTTTTTAAGTTATCGTGGTCACACCCAGTGTACACAGGATTTTCAGGCGACAGTAGAAGCATACCTACGCTCACGCTTAAGGCATGCAATAGTAGATATTAAAAAAAAATTGGTAAAACCGAATGTGCATGCCTTAAGCGCTCGTGCCATACGTATGTTATTTAAATTAGAGGTTTATGATACCATAGGAGCTTTATACCAAAAATGCAAAATTATATGTGTAGTATAATGCATGATTTCTTTTCACTTTTAACGAAAATGTTATTATACTATAACCGCCATCTGTTGACATTTACAAAAATAAACAACTTCACGCTCAATCTCAACCTCTATTTTAGACATTTAAGCGAAATGGCGGATCAAAACATGAATAACTGCCAGTTAAAAAATTCAACAACGTTACAACTAATCGGTACTGTATCAAGTTGTGATTTTCAATACAGTTCTTTCCAATCGATTAGTGATGAGATTGAAAAGAAAATTAAATTTAAAAGTCAAATAGTTTTTTGGTTGTCGTGGTCATACCCAGTGTAGACGGTATTTACAGGCGACACTAGAAGCATACCTACGCTCGCGCTTAAGGCATGTGAAAACATGTGCGTATTCAAATGAAACGTTGTGACGAAATCTCAAGCAAATCGAAGGACCACTTTTCAAGTTTTGTGGCAACAAGCATAGGGAACTTAAAGTTTTATATACGGAGGTAAACCTCACTACAGAGAATAAACTAAAGTTATGGATATTAAATCAAGATTACATATATATTGGAATAATTGTGCTGTATACAAAAATAATGTATTGTGAAAACTGTTACATCAAAAAAAATGATGTATGCACTCCAGGAGCAGATTTATTTAAATGATGTATTATACAATAGCAGAACTTCGTTAAGTTAAGGTTCTGCAATAAGTCTTTGTTCTGTGAGACCAAATACTTTACTGACCGACTTTTTTTTTAAATTAAGCAATATATTATACAATAATATTGGATCCAAATCAGCGCAGAAGAATATTAACAGACATTCGTCGATTGACACGAAAAAATTTGCGACCATCGCTGTTCTAAATGTACTTATAGTGTAACTTTCCGATATATTTTAGATGTATTAATAATATATTATAGTCGTAAACTATACGATGAAATATCGATATCGGGATTAAGATCGTAATGGAGATCTCTCCAACCTCGTGCATGTACGGTTAAAATACGCGGGCGGCGGCCGCTAATAGTGTCAGTGTGAAGTTCAGAGATCAGCTATTTATCACGTCAGAAGGTCCACGCTATCAACGGGCCGCGCTATCAATCGTGCCCGCCCGACCGAATCGCGTCGTCTCTCCCGGGCTTGCGCCTGCGCAAGTGGCCATTTGAAAACGGCCACTCAACTTTCGTAGTCGCGCGCGACGCGAACTCGGACGGCGTTATTGTTACGAGTCGGTTTGTTACGAGTTGAAAGTGAACGGTCACTTTTTTTCTGGTTCACTTTCCCCTGTCGCCGTGAAAGTGATGAAAATTCATTTGTAAACCTGTAAATCTTTGGACAGTTTCTCGTCTGAAAAGTCTTACAGAAAGAAGGCCAGATTACCATCACTGGTTGTACAAGTGTTCGGACGGTCCGCAGGGACATATAACATAACTTATCGTATGGCCGGTACAATGAGAAATGACGCTGCATCGTAATGAGGCTTCTTTATCTGTGGTAAGTGTGTGGTGTTTTTTCCTCGTGCGCTGATTTTTTTTCTGTCGTAAACAAGGCGATGTTAACATACGACGTTGCTGTAGGTATATATTTTTTGACTAACCAGATGTATTGGTATGACTAGTGACTTATGCGATGCGTTAAACAGTAGAAATTTAAGTTAGATCTCAATTCGGAATTTAATTAATCTTTCGTTGAACGCATCCGACTCGTGAACGTGACTCAGAGATTGGTAGCGGTTATAAAATAGGATAAGATTTTCAGTGATAAATCATGACAAGATATTGACGAAAAAGAAAAAAAAATTGTAACCGAGTAAATCATATAATAAACATAATGCGTGAGTTACGGGCAATGTTTAATTCGGGATACTTCATGTTTAATTGGAGTAATATGCAAAAGTATTAGATTGAATTTTTTCCCCCCCACGGAGGTGCACTGTTGGGCGGGCACGAGTCTCCTCCTTATAAGGGTAAGTCCTGTTATGGAAGAAACCCAACTTGATTAGTCTACTATTAAAGTACTAGTTATTTTTCGTGTCCAAAGCAACACATAATTATATTTAAATAACACAGTAGTGACAAGTAGAAACGCTCCAATTAGGATGGAATAGGACGGCAATTACCTCAACATATTTCTATTATGTTCAAAAGCGTTATGCCAAATATTTGGCGACTCAAAACATGACTTTTTATAATAACTTTAATTGCTCAATTAAAAACAAAACCTTTTACAACGACCTGTACATATCTGTAATTACGTAAAATGTATGGAATCTCCAAAATCGAACACGGCTCACGAGTCGCAGGCATAGACTATAACTAATATATAATCTATGAGTAATATTTTTTTTAAATGTGAAATGAATGCAAACCTTGTAACGGGGGCGTAGACCATCGACAAACAACTGAATCGATGACATGGACGGACGTCGATTACCGGTAACGACTGTAGTCTTACACTAGCGTCCGCCGGCAAAAATGGCTTTTTCCTTATTTACGCGCGAGCATTCACGGCGATTGTTGCCTTCGTTTAGCCGCCTGCACGGGGACAACGGCTAATGCGCTCGTTCGAGAAGATTAGTTGAAAGAATTTAAGGCTATGCTGTTCCTACAGCCGAAGGAATACATGCATGAATGGCGTTTTTGTCACTGTGTCGATAGACGTAATCGATAAATAGTTAATAAATAAATGACGACGGCTTTCTCTGACGTCACAGGATGTAGTCATGTTACATTAAGCACATTAGGATCGAATCGGTTCAATATTCAATTTTTTATCAGTACTAACAAATTTGAATAGACGTGCGTAGGAGTACAGAAAAATTTAAAATGGAACTCAGTTATGTCATATTAAACGGCATTGGACCAATTCTATAATGCTTGGTAAATAAATGCCTGTTTTATCTTCATGTAACATAATATTCATCCACTATCATTCGATATGAGTTAAATTTGCAGTCGTCACAGTACCTATATTTATATATTGACTACATAGCTCTAATCCGCCTATATGTTGCAGGGTCGAGGGCATATATCTTATATGCTTGCAAACACTGTTGCTATGCAAATCGCACTAATGCAACGTCAGTGGAATATGCTATCAGTAAGGTCATCACCCACGTAAGGTCATGCTAAGTGGGCACAGACAGATTTAATACACATACAAAGACATTCCATGTACATTCACAATTTTCTGTGCCTCCATCTAGTGTTCGATATAGGTCTTGATCGAAACTAGAGAAGAATGTTTTGTCGATTACTAAAAAATCTAGTAAAATGAAATAGATATAGCTAACTCGGAGAGATGCAAATATTGCATCTCTCCGAGTTGGCTATATAACCATTCCTTTTTTTCAGTTTATCATATACAACAAATAAAAATGTTTCAAAACGAGAAAATCTATAGCTTACACAGATCGTTTATCGGCAATTTACAACGTGCTCGTGCGCCGCTGTTTCGTAAGAGCTCTAAACGTAACTATTGCTATTTGAGGAAGAAGACGGTCACTCGCACGCATCACAATTTATTTGAATCGTTGAAAAATTTGATTATACCTATTTGAATTACAAGTATGATAGATACTAAAGAAAAGGGTAATGAATCTATATTTCGCTGACCTGGTCACAATTTAAGGTCTTTTGTTTTTCTACTTTTTGAGTAATAAAGTCAAAGAAATGATTATATTATTTTTTGCCTATGAAGAAAAATGTTTGTTTTCATTCTAGAAAATGAATAATTTGTTAGTTTAATTACTTTTAAAATTTATTTATTTATTCATTTCATAGTCAAGATTTAAAAACTCAGCACAAATTAAAAAAAAGTATATTCTCGATTAAGACAAAACGCGAAAAAACTTTTCTTCTATTAGAGTGGCTCCAGTTTTAACTAAAACGTTACGCTGCATGGCGGGAAAATTGATAGTTTAGAATAGTAGTTTATACGTTTGATGGTTTGTTGATAGGTTAGAATAGTATTTATAGTTTTGTCCTGATAATTTGCTAACATTTGAAATCACGTCATGGATAAGAGAGAAATGGAGATGTTAGAGTTCGTGAACAATAAAAACAAAAATCAGGGTTTGGTATACGTCTGTGTATTTTAGATGAATACGTGTACATAACGGATACTATTTTCTTTGAGTTTTATATGTATAATTATTTTTGAATACTAAGAAGTCCTTCGGATTTCGTTTAGTTATAAACATAGTACTGATACGTGTACTAGCTGCTGCTAAATGTGTCTTTAATAATCCGTGTTCGCACATAATCGATGTCTAAGCAGTCCAGCGTTGATATAGAAGCGATTACATAATCCACTTGCACAGCCTCGGTCGCCGCAGCCGCAGCCGCAGGTGTACTGGCGCCGTCGTTGACCTGCTCGGACGCCGTTATTCTTTTAAGTTCCCGGCAGTCATGCAGTATTTGTGGGTATCGCTGGATTGTTCTTGGGAAACCCTTTCCAACCATATACGATCTTTATATTTTGATTTGGCTTTTTGATGATTATACACCGATATTTCATTATTCATTTCATTTTTTACTTTAATTCCATATGTACTTTCTATAACTTTTTCTCACTAATATATTATATATGGAATCGATAGATGTCGACAAGGCTGACGATTGAAACTCAAAAGTAGCTCCTCTAGGTCATAATGTATACTATGAAGTTTTGTGACACAAAGAAATGACCTAAAAATATCGGCTCTTTCTCCTCTGCTGGGCGACATGCTTCACAGTCGTAACTAAACGTAAGGTGATTCAGCTATTGAGTGGTGATAGATGTGTAGCCGCAGCATCAAACTGTGTCCCTCGATTTTGTTATCATCAGTAGTCATTTCAAATGAAAATATTCTCAGCAAGAATTTCTGATACTTTACTTCTCAGTAACGTTTTCAAAGCCCTCCAATTCTATTTGAACAAATGCATGATAATAATCCAATCGTTAAAAGACTATTATTGAGATGAAAATAGAATAGTCTATTGCACTGTCTTAACATGAATAGTCCAAGCGTGAGTCTCTAATGCAACAACAACACAATAATCCGATCTTATCAAATTGATATCATTATGCTTGGCAATAGAATGACATTCAATAGAGCGACATCTATTGTGTTCGTGGATGAATCATAAGACAGATTTCATTCAAAAACATTTCACGTGACTTTAAACAGATGTTCTTCTTGTAACAGATCCCGTCGTGAATTCTAGAAACATGTGTTATCATTTGGCTTATTATTATTTTATGCAGCAATAGTTCAATTTATATATTTTCTTCATAATTTGGATTTATATAAAAAATAAAGAGAAATAGTTTTTAATGTTTAAAACACATATTTTTTGAATTTTAGACATTTTTAACATGCTATAATCTATTCGGAAGTTTATATTAATTCTATTATTTTACATAAATACATATATGTCTAAAATGAAAACACTGAACCTTCAAAACTGAATAAAATGATACATATGTATATACACACATTAAAAGATATGAGAAATGAAGTGTTACGTGGAATATATATTTAATATAATGTGAAGAAAGAGACAAGTAGGCGTTGTTTTATAAAAAAGGTACGTACTCTTCTACAACAGGTGATGAATTAGTGGCTAAGGCTAGTTAGGGCACGTCATACGAACGAATGGACGTACAAAATCTGTTTTCGTCTATTTGTTTTCTGTGGCTTCGCATTAGATCGTGACGTGTTGCTTATTTACATAGAACATCACGTCAACAATTTGTGCGTATGTACGCACACACTAAAGTAAATGTTTTATTTTGATTCAGACAGGTGACAGAGCTCGAATGTACGATAAAAAAAATTCTGTTTTTTTTTTCTAGGCCTTGGTGTTCAATCTATTGAAAAGTAGATGAGTTTTGGAAAGTTCGCAATGGGGTTATATTTGACAAATGACCACAAAAACAAACGCTAAAACTCACATAACTGCCGAAATTAATTTCTAACTATTTCCAGCGGCAACGATTGATAGCAAATACGCGCCGATTGCGTGCATTAATGATTATGCAACTAAACGATTTTGCATCATAGACGTACAGAATTTCAATCAGTTGCTATTGGTATCGTAATAGGGCACAGCGCCACCCATTTGAAATCGCTAAAATTATTTTCCAAAGCATTACAGTAATGTGTCCAAATACAACCACACAATTTACCTAAGCTCAGTCAATAGATCGAATAAATAGACATACAGACTTAATACTTGTTGTAAGCACTTCGTATACACGTATGATGTATGTTACATCCTTTTAGGGTTCCGTAACCAATTAAGCTATTAAAGTGAATTAAGAAAACAATTATTCTTTTATAATTTGAAGAATCTTATTAGATCGTTCCATACGAAATGTTCTTATGATTATTAAAGTCAATATTAAGCTGATTTAATTTACATGAAACCTTAAAATACTTATATTTCCTTTCCAAATACTTCAATTATTTTAAGATTACTAATGTTAAATCGAACTGCACCAGATTTGTGGTATGAGGGTATTTTACAATATTTGAAAAAAAATCACAAACCTCACTAAAGTGAAGTTTGATATAATTATTTGTGTTTTATTAGGATTTCAAATTTCAGAAACAATTTTATTCATATATCATTTTTTCAACCTTATACGATTGAGATTTATTAATTCAATATTTCTTCATTTTTTGCAACTACAAATTTTGGGACTCCCTTAAATTTTCCCGTCAGTACGACTTAATAATACTTTCAATTGTTATGTACAATTTTAAAATTGTTAATTTATGATATTAGGAGATAAGAGGAGAATTTTTAGAGGTACTGGCAGATGTTTGTCAATATGTAAGAATAAAAAGTATATGTATAAAATAAAATAAAAATTATACTATAAAAAATATAAAAACATTGCGATGTACCTGAAATAAAAAAGTACTTACTCACAAAGCCTCAAAAACAAAAAAGGAAGTAAAGTTATTAAATACTTATTTTATTGAAAAATAAAAAAAAATCAACTTTAAGAATTACTTAGGTATACGTATTTAAATTATTGTTGACCAATGAAATGATTGATTTATAGGAACTGCTTCAAGAATTGAACAATATTTGGTAATATATATATATATATATATATAAGAGAAATACCACTGATTGCTCATCACAAGATCGCCGAAACTATAAGTCCGATTGACTTGCACCTGGTATAATTACTCTTTCCGGAACGTAGACACTCAATAAGATAATGGATTTTACGCAAATTCTATTAAAAAAAAAGTATGTCTACCATCACATACTACCTCCCTCCCTCTGTCAACACCGAGAACGGAGCTAGCAACAGAACGAAAACGGACACAATGAACAGGCAGTTATTGAAATCTACCTAAAACTAAAGATGATATTGCATATTCTTTATGATCTCATTGTCACCTGAGTCATCGCAGTAGATTTTTATAAATAAAATAGCTAATTCGTTCCGTCGCCGGACAAAGGATGTCCTCTTAAAGCTGCATACACAGGTGCAGTAACATTTTGTACATTCATCGTCGTTTACACTTTTGTAAGCGACATGTTAACAATGAGTAATTAGCCCGCGATCACCAAAGGAAAATACGAGAAAATTCTTTTATTATTTTCGTTCGATGTTACGATTGGGGTTTCCATTTTTCCGTTTGTTCGCCAAGGCGATTCGTCGATAAAATTATTATAAGGACATATAAGACAACAATCTTTTATTGGCAAAATCTTAAGGTTCCATAGGATCAAAAGATTATTTGTGAAGAAAGCATGTCCTTTTTTACTTTAAAAAAACCAGCAAAAACGCCGATGGCGTGCTGGTCAACGTTCTGCTCTGGAATAAGATGGTGACGAATTCGATACTCATCGCAGACGAATTATTCAATGAGATTTGAATACAAGTACAATCAAACTTTTGTTATATACAGCGTAGATCCATCGATGCATATGGCCAATGGTTGCCAACAGCCTGCATTGAGTCACAGAAAAAAAAAGGGCCATTGAAAACCAAGACGTGTGTTTTGGTTATGTTTCTTTGTACAGCCAGTCGTGTACAACTGTCATATACCTTGTACTCCTTTTCTTCTTGTTCTAAGTTTGTATTGATTGCGTTGATATTTCCGGTGGTTTTGTTTTCTTTTCGTTGTATACGTTTTTGTAATCGACAGTACCCGATATTTCAATCGTTGAACTCACTAGTCCGCAAAAGGAACGAGGCTGTTGCATAATATTTCACCCAGGATTTGGAGGTAATTTTTGATATACATTAAATTTTTAATCTCTCGCTTTGACAAAATTCTCACTTTGATTTGATTTAGATCTATATAGTTCCAAGTTCCGAGAAAAGGTTTCAGTACTTATCTTTTGGTTCAATTATTAGGCCATAACGAAAAGGTTATATTCAAAAAAAAAAAATACGAAAAATCGAACTCGATAGCTTTACTAATATAGGTACTGAAGGATGTTATTAAATATCAACCATCAATCGATAAGATACCATACTCTCACATAATACCGACGTGAAGTTGCAGCATCAGCTGTTTTATTTCGTCCAGTGAGTAAAAGCTCCGGTGGCCCAATCCCTTCATCACTCCACTTCCGCTTTCATCGGCCCATTTCCCCTCTATCAGATAAGCTATTTGTACCCAATAGGCCGGCAACGCACTGGCGACTCCTCTAGAGATGCGAGTGTTGCTCGCTTGCGTCTCGAAAATTATATTAAAAAAAAATCTCATAAACTATTGTACATTAATATACTATTATTACAATTGCATATAGATGCATAGTTTCAAAGTCAGACTGCTACTGAAGTACTTGAAATCTACATAATCTTGTTTAGACGCTCGTATGAAAAAGAATGTTTTAAAAAATACAACATAATATCTAATACCATTTCACGCCCGATCGCTGGATGTAAATAAAAATTGAACAGTGATTGTTTTAATCGTCTGGTTAAATTGCCTACTGTCTTCCAACGAGTGATAAATTCATATTATAGTGATGCATTTCAAGAGTTATGTATAACCCTACTAAATAAAGCTGTATTTGAATTTGTATTTTATTTTATGATTTAAAGATCTTCAATTTCAGGCTAGTTGTTAGCAAATCTTATTGAAAAATAGTGAAAATAGGTAGGAATACGAAAAACAAAGAATTCTTGGAAAAATACACCTTATGGTTTAACGTTTTCATTGTACACAACATTTCTAATTACAATTTAACAAGATTTCACAATGTATGAAGAAAAACAACCTTGTTGACATTGATATATTGACAGCCGACAGAAGTCAAATGAATACAACTCATGGATTTAAACTACACAGAATTTCAAAAGTTCGATAAACTTTTACATTTATAATAGCCGTTACCTGCCGGCTTCGCTGGGAATAAATTAAAATTTAGAAGTGATTATTTAAAATACGATTATTTTTAAGTTTTCGTTTTTTGCATAACACGTATTCTATAACATATCTCTATACAAAGTTTTATTACAATCCGTTCAACGACTTGGGCGTGATTGAATGACAAACATCAACATAATCTAACATTTATAATAATGTAAATAGATAAATGAAAAATATATTATTAACGAGAACGGTTGTTAGAACTTGTTTAATTCATCAGCCGCGTCACGAAATAAACCATTTCATTTGTCCAATTATGCTAACTAAAACGATTCAGATTCGAATCGGCTTCGAATACGTTTTTAGTTAAACAACATTACCCAACACCCGAAGGAATGCGTCACGAACGATCAGCTTTTTGACGAAAATGTGAAACGACTCGATCTAGGTACGGCGCCAGATAAGGTGCTTAGTGTAACTCTTAATACAGTATACGTGCGAAGTTTAATCGGTCAAAGCGGCTCGATTTGGTAGTTTATGGCTGTCGGCGAGCGTATTCATAAAATTAATGGCGCAAATGCATTAAACTGATAATACTATGAAAACAAAATTGTTAATACGGAGAAAAGAAATTGTTAATATTAAAAAAGTTTTCGCAATTTTGTTGCAGTTAAATCGTTGCATTTTACTCTGTTAACGTTGTGACCATTTCGACATACGTGACCTATGTATCGAGTTGACAACGAATCAACTTCTATTACGTTAGTGCCTTGGCATAATCTAACTTCGTTTGTTTAGTAGTGCTTTATTTGTCTCGTAACTTGCAAGCCGTTATAGTATACAGATATCTTTTAATGACGATCCGATCAGAAGACACTTACTCGTGCCTCTGTCCGTATTGTCCACGAGAGGTGTGACGTCATCACTAATGGGCCACGGCAATTTAACCACTGTTACGTGACAATCGGCGACGCATAAAACGCGGCTTATCTCGATAGCTCACTGCATCCGTGGAAACTTGATTTTGCAACTTGAATTGAAAGCAGTTCTTTTTCTTTGTGGAACATGTTGTATCTCACGTTCTGTGACATGAACTGCGTAAATAAAACTGCCTTTCTTAGAATAAATTTTATTGTTGAATGCAGAGAGGAGTGATTTAAAAGTACAATTTTTGTAACTTTAATACCGTTTAGAGTTCATAATAACCAAGGTAGGTAAAAAGAGGTAAAAGTGGCGTTTAATGTTGAGCAACTGAGAATTATTTTGTTGGTTTAGTGACGAGTTGATTCTTTTAAAAACATTTGTACTAATGGCTTCAATAAGGCGAAAAATTTCAATAACTACATAAAAATAAATAATGATCACAAAAATTAAATAAGTTTTTCGTATTTGTTTCAACTTTCAGAAAATAAACTTATGGGTATATAATTGTTTTATGTATCATAATTTAATTTCTAGTGTTTTGTACAAGTAATTTAATGGAAGACAAGATCATGTTGACTATTTAACTCGGTTGGTCTACTACGTAATACACATACCTACATAGCATATTGTTTAGTTATCGTTTGATTGACGTTTTTGGACCACAAACATATTTTCAATACTTCTTATTATGAATAGAATTTAATAAAACGTCATAACCTGTCGTGTATACTTACAACAAAACTCAAAATTTCATTCTCCCGCAATCTTGTTTCAGAATGAGGGATTCGAAACTTGAACGCTACGCGCTCGTCCAATACAAGATGTATTTTTTCGGTTCAAATATTTTTCAGCAAAGTCGATAAGCATTCAAATATAATGCTTTTTGTCAAAAAACTATATAATAGTACGCGTTGGAAATACTGATTCCTCCGCTTTCAACACAGGGCATTGGAAGTGGATCTATTTAAATTGATTTTAAAAACAATCAATACCACACTAATTATAACTATCTTGCATCGTTCACTTCAAAACGGAGATATTTTCGGTTTTAATATTTCCCTAGAATAATATGCGTACGCCATAAGCTCTTCGAAATTTATTCTCATATTACTTTTCATCCATAAGTTGTTGTTGTTGTCGTGTCGGGTCTCAATTATCCCATGGCCGAAGCATATTCTTCCACAATGGATTTATTTGAGATTCGGTAAAAGCTCGAACTTCTAGCCTCCCACGTTCTCGCAGTGCGGTTTCGAAATCTCTAACGGCCGTAGTCATTGCCAATTACCAAATCCAGAACCGACGGCTTAAAGCGCTCCTAGGCCAGGAGAGAGTGGATCGATCTGACTTAAGTTAAAAACTAATCGGTAAATTCGCTGACGGGAACAGGATCGAATTCGGGCCTTCGAGTTCGACCGCAGCGCTGGATCACCACCGGACGCCGGACCGTCAGCGCCGCCCGAAAGTTTAATGCTAATGAACATTACACGTCACTCACCGGCTATCGTGTTGAGGAACATTAGGTATTCGAAGTTGGAGATCTCCCGGCGCTGCCACTTCTGTGTCATGTTGGAGTTGCGCATCAGCTGGCGCGGCGACATCATCGAGGCGCGCCTGCGCAACAAGCAGAAACAACATTTTTATTATCCATTTTTGAGTGTTTATCACAGTACAGACACAGTAGACTTTTTGAGAATGTTCGTGGGCTACTTTAAGCGATTACACACTAATACACACATAGTAACAACACATATAACTCGTAATTTTGAAATGTCCATTGGCCACTTTTAAGTGGTTATTGCAATTAAACGTATACAGTGGATACTTTTGAAATGTCCACTGGTTACTTTTAAGCGTTACAATTATTAGTATATTATCTGTGGTAATACCAACATTTGTCCACCATTAATTTGATATCGATATGCCTTCACTTTGGCCATGTATAACTATCAGAAAATTAAGTAAATTTTAAATCCATATAAAACGTTGAAAAAAACATTCTACGAAACAATTCGGTTCTTGTTCTTTTGTCCTAGGTATTATATTTCAATTCTTTTATTTTTACAAGCCCTTGTTCTTGTAATTAGTTTTTCCCATTGTAACTGGATATTTTCCACTCCTGGTTTAATAAAGTCCCATCATTACTTAATTGAAGTCTTGCGGATCATATTCACTAATAAAAAAAATTGAGCAATTCATTGAAATTCTAAAAATTCATAAAATTAAGAAAGTAATTTTGTATTTGAAACTGACTTTAATATTCACTAGCTTTTGTCCGCAACTCCGCCCGTAGAAAGGGGTAGTAAATATTATGGTAGATGAAATTTTTTTTGAATAGAATTTGCATAAAATCCGTTGTTAGTAAGAGTAAAAAACGTATAGTAAAGAGACAGATGGAAGACAACGTCTGGGTTCATTTCGGAATGGTACTAACGAGTATGATCAAATGGTTATAGTTATAATAGAAATTAAAACCAAATATTTCAGGAGCTAAATTTGTTGTAAATCATGATGTAACCTTTTCACGTTAAAATAACCCCACACTCGGATCGACCGACTGACCCATTTCGCAGTTCGACTGCTAACTTATTTTTAATAGCGGTGCGGTGGAGGAAGTGACGGGGTGACGAAAAGCTGTTACCGACATTCTCTGTTACATGACGCGGTTGTGAAAGACCGGCCGTTACGCTAGGGTTATACTGCGGGTGTTTATTTTAGTTGCGGTCTTAATTTATATAAGTAATCAAAAAAAATGATAAGTTCAGGAAATAGGAGAAGTTATTAACCGATACAGCTCCATTTTTATCCAAAATATACATAGGAAGTGTGTTATTTATCCTAGATGAAAGTAGTGTATTTGCCCATTCCGGTAAATTGTGTATAGATTTCTGTTTCTCTTTTGAACGTTTTGCGCAAATTTTGCTAAAGACTTGAAGTTTCTTGTTAATCACGCAAATATATTGTACAACTTAAGTTCATTTCGGTTTTTATTTGAATACAAAATTTGTTAATAATTCGATTATATATATATACACAGACATCAGCATAATTTAATGACACTATATAAAAATTTAATACCGGTATTCCGTTTTTATTACCTACTTTTCACTGTCTGTTTGTTGCGGTAAAACTCGTGAAATATTGGCTGTGCATCGCTGTTATGTATAATATTAGTCTGTTGAAGGTACAATTCATTGATATTCACGTTTAGAATGGTGACAGATGATTAGTTCTGATAAAACTCGTGGATCACTCCACAGATTCGCATGAATAAAAAATAACAAAATATTATTACGACTAAAGTTATTTAGAAGAAAGGATTAATTGAAAATTCACTACATCAATCTTACTATGTTAATTCAATTATTATAGATTAATATCCGAAATGGATTATGAATCTCGAAGCGTATTTGAAATTTTGACCGCTCAAAACGAATAGTCAAAAAATCTTTCATTAGATAGACCAGAGATAAGGCAGAGATTAGAATTTTATGTCCGATTGACAACAATACATCCGGCAAAGGACCAAAAAATTGACACTAATAATATCAAAAAATAAAGATTATTTTAAATTGGAACATGTATATGATTGTTGAGACTTCACACAAGGCTAACAAAACAAAAGTCTAAATTAAATTAAAATTAGAATATCAATGGTTTCTGACACTGGAAATGAATTCATAGATCTATGTTCGAACTGTATTAATATATTTATTTTAAAGACATTATTTTGAATTCAAATTTTCCAAATAGTCCCACGTACATAGATAGGGGAACACGAGACAGGTCGGTAGTATAACAAAGGAGGAAGCATTTGAACATCTGTACATACAATTATTCTATGTAGCACCGTGTATATACCAGTTGAGGTCGTTCACCTCACCGACAAGTGCTCTAATCGATATTTGATCGAGCTGACGAGTCCAGAGTTTGTTTCATGCCGCTGTTCCGTTTATAACTCGATCACGTATTATTCATTTCAAGGTTTATTCCACTTGAATTGCGAATTTGAACGATTAAATACATAATATTAAATATTTTTATTTAATCGCCACCGTTCAAAGCCGCATGTTAAATTAATTTCGTTCGTTTTTAATATTTACATTTTAAAAACATAACGGTTTAAATGTAAATAATATTTTAATGGATATTCTTAAATATAATGTACCTAATTATCGTCGCTAGACAGATGAAAAGTTGTATATTTTACATACAAGCAAGATTATTTACATCATGAACTTCTATTTTTTTCATTTTTATTTAGAATCAATAGTTTCTCTTGCGATTCAATAATAGAATGTTCCGTTTATGCTCTGGATTCAAAATGAACAAGTACCTACTCACAACAAATATCGGAAATAAATTTTACAAAACAAGACAAACGCTAGACGTGTAAAACGATTAAAAAAGTTTAGTTTAGACGTAAAAACGTCAACAACTATCAGTTGGACAAAAACGAGAAAATATCGTCCCGTGTCGTATGACGTAACTGAAGGTCATGTTTTTTGAGTTGTTATGTCATGTTTGCTATACTACAAAGGTGTATTCTACCGCAATCACTTATTGTAGTTTGATGAGTTTGAATCTTGAATCACACTGACCCAGTGCAATTTCTCAGGTGTCAAGTGCCATCGTCACTAATGCAACTGTTTAAGACTCAGTCGATCCATCCGTGGTGATTCAAACTCAACACCTTATTCAAAGGCAATGGAGTCGATCACCACTATAGTTTCAGGAGTTCATACATTAAGCTGAGCGATATTCGGTCCAAGCGTTGTATTGTCTAGCGTTTTCGCGCCCCCCCAACCCCCATTGAGGTCAAAGTGGACGGAAATGGCGAAGTTGCGACAACATGTTGCATGCACTAAAATGTATACAAAGATGTCACAACGGCCTCCCTAATGCGTGCTGCGCGTGCGACCGCTTCGTTAACATCGATCCGTTACATTTTACGTTTTATATAGTGTATAAGATTTAACGCATATTTTAAGTCGCTATTGTGAACGTACATTGTGAACGTCAAATTTACAGACTACAATGACATTTTTTTTTAAATATCACTTATTTTTATTCGTTAAAGAGTGAAGAAAAAATTCAATTTATTTTTTGAATTACTTATCTATGTATTATATTAATCCGGCAAGCTCGATCCGTTGGCTTTGCATAGATATTTGCGTCTCTGTATATGCTTTAGTGCTCTGAAGAATTATTCAAATTTATTCCTGCCGCAGAATTTCGTCATTTTTATGACGGAATAAAATCATATTATACACCCGCCCGAAATAGCATCACCACAATATTGGTGGCTAGCATTCTATTGTACACCTCATGCGTGATTTTTGCCACATATGGTAAAACTTTGGACTGATCTACAGTCAGCGGTATTTCCTATTATCTATAAGTCTTCAAGGAAAGAACCTATTTTAGCTTCTGACTTCTACGGATGCAAGTGTCCGTGGGCGGCGGTGATCACCTACTCTCTAATGGCTCGCGTACTCGTTTGTCCCTTATAATGCTATAAAAATATTATAAAAATAACCAATATGCGAATGCATTAAATATGTACAGCGAAATTTCATTTCAATTTTCAGATGATTACATAAAGAGTTAAGAGTAATCAAAATTTTTGATAAAATATCATAATGTGTCTAGACAAATACCTTTAGACCTAATGGTTATGAACGATTTCGGAGGCAAGGATATCGAGCTAACACTTTATCGACACGGAAAATAATTCAAATGCAAGAGCCAGTGTAGTAAGTGACTTCGAGCAATTAAAAAAATTGCACTGTGACGTAGTGTCAATTCGCGCAACGCAGCGAGGTCGGACATGGTCACAGGGCCGACCCGGCAGCGCGGGCGCAGTGTGTCACGGCCGCGCGGTCGACGACCCCGGCCCGCGCCGGCCGCGCGCTTTACCAAACAATGGAGATGAAATCTGTCATTTATCTGTGAATAATTTAATTTTGACGGTAATTCGTTTTTTACTGCATGTTCGCTTAATAGGATAACCTTCTACGGAGTGCACGTGTTATCGAGAATGGTATGTATTGAATTTGAAATACTAAAGAATGGAATCAAAGCACGAGAAACGAAAAAAATATATAAAGTTCGTTGATATTCATGTTTAGAAGTCGCTCGAAAAGATATAAAGTGCTTGACTTGGAAACTGAAAAATTTGGAGCGACCTTTAAATATTAAAATTTCGACTTGAGATTTTCAGGATCTTTATCATTTTTCTCGTAGAAAAAAATTAAACAATGAAAAAAATATTAAATTTGACGATTTTAGAAATTTATAAAAATCTGGAGCGACCCTTTAAAAATTTTTTTAAGCTGCCGTTTGGAGGAGACTTAAAATATTGTAAACTTAGATATTTTTGTACGAGTCTCGAAAAAAAAAATTTAATTTTTTTTGGGTCACCCTAATATATGTGTGTGTGTGTGTGTAATTAGTTTCTGGAAATGGCTCTATAACGATTTTGATGATATTTTGTAATTTAGATAGTATTTCACTTTCCAAGTTAATCTAGATAGGTGACATTTTTGGAAAAAATTAATACAGTAATTTAGAAAAAATAGATATAGGAGCAGTGGTTTCAGGAAATGGTGTGGTTTGAAAGACGTACGTAATTGGAGTACGGAAAGATGTGGTGCGATGGTTTGATCACCCGGAAAGGATGAATAAAAATAGATTGACAAAACAAATGTATAAATTGTGTCCGATGAAAGGAACGACAAGGGGGCACCCTTAAAACCGTGTGTGGATCGATCTAATCGCTGGCATATTAAAGAAGGGCTCAATTTCAAGCACTACCGTGCTTGAAATTGACTTATATGAACGATTTAGGGCTGTCCGTGAACCAACGATAAGATCGTACCATATGAGTTTGTGCTTACTTTCTACCTATCTTGGACATAAATTTGAGTTTATAAATAGAATTTGTATAAAATTTGATTCCCAAGACATTTTACAAACACTGCGCAGGCACCGAGTTTACGCGTGTGATGTAGTGCACGTTATGCATCTAAATAGCTGTCATTGAAAGTTAATGTAAGCAACTTTTTTCCGTGGAGAGATATAGCATTTCCACGGCAAACCGGAAAGCGACGAGCGAAGCTCGGTCGCCCACTTTATCGCCTGCAATTTACAAGTGGTTATGGTGATTACCGATTTACATTCAACGTCTATCTGAGAAATTGCCCTACAATGGGTTAGCGTAAAAAGGAAATAGGTGATCAACGAGACTATGTATCTGTATCATGTATCTGTGTAAGTGTTAAAAATATCAAAACATTCAAAGAGCTTTTCTTTATTTTTTATTATTTTAATTTTATTACTTAACGAGTTCGAATGGACAAACACCTCGATGCGATTAAAGCATAAAATTCATATTCTATAAATAAAACTATTGAATATCACATTATAAAATACGTAACATAATACTCGATGAGTACGAAAAACCAAAAGATATACCAATAAATCGAATAAATATAACGAATTACGCACGAAATCCGTGCATTTCCATGGGCGCTCAATAAAATGCAACTTTAGTAGTGCAGAAATGCACGCGATGCGTGTTGTACTTTACGATCTATTCGTTCGGGACTTCTGTGAGCCGAGGTTTGATTCAGACCCTAGCGGTATTTTATAGAGATTGCTCGCAACAGACAGTCGAACATATCCGTTCAGTGCGTTTAGCGACAAACGGACGTAACAGGCAAAATGCAATTGTCGTTGTCGTCACCAAACATGCGCACCGACAACCAAACGGAGTGCTCTCGAGAAATTGAACTCGAACGCAACAACAGATGCATGCAATCGTTCTCGGACTAGGCACTTAGGTAGCTCTGTGTCATCAATACATCGCTTTGGGGTGACGGATTAATGAGTTAGTACATTACCAGAAATAAGCGCATTCGAAGCACTTCTGAAATAGTTTCTATATCGGTGTAAGAATGCATCAGTCTACGTCGCCACACAGTGTACCATTCTGACATATGTACGACCTGACAGAGGCTATTTTTTGATGAATTAATTATTTCAGTAAAAGTACTATTCAATTATAATATAAACGACTTATATGAATATCAATATAATTTAAGCTTAATGTTGTACAAATTTTCTTTAAAACAAGTAAACAAAAATTATTTGTTTATTTTAAACCTGTTATTTCAGGGTTATTTGGTGAACATTAACGCCGCCGTTTTCAAACTTATCAGCTCTCGATATCGCCTCTTAATCTCTGTCTGGGTTAATATCAATGACCTCCACAGACGTCCGTGAACATACCACATATTATGCAGTTAATGCAGTGCACAAGCATACATTCATACTTATGCGCTTTTTTTTCCGAAAACTTTTATTTTCACGCAGTCGAGTTAATATTTAATTTAGGTTTACAGTTACACTTCCTGTCCTTGCTTATTTCCTTTAATAGGGAAAAGTATCTTCGCTCAAGAGAGTGGAGGCTTGCGAGGAAAACAACATTGCCTTCCTACTGTAAATACGTTTTAATAACAATAAATATATAACCTCAAAAACATTTACAGTTTACAATGTAAAAAGTGTATAATTAACATTCTATTTACAACCGCAAATTTTATAATAAAAAAATAGCATCATCTTCTCGAGATAAGATAAAAGTGCAAGTAGAATAAGATATAGAATAAAATAAATAACTTAATCTCAAATAAATAATCTCAAAATTAAAATCAAATCAAATAATCTCAAAGAATAAATGAAAACAAGCGTTCTTTTGTAAGCTCTTAGGCTAGTCGCCGATGTGATTACTTATGTAATTATATAAATAATCAATTTATTAGCAACGAAAATTTAAATTATTGTCACATACTGGGTTCATCACTTATTGTCGTCAATTGATTATTTATAGATTTATTTTGCTTTATTACACTTTCGATCTGTTTTGATACTTTAACATATTTTTGGTTATTTGCGACTAATTTACGACTACAAAATAAGTAGGGCGTACTGAAAATTTCTGGATTGAATTATAAAATTACTATGATGGTCAAAAATGAATTTATTGCTTCTTAAAATATTCTCCATTAGTAAAAATGCATTTTTCATATTCATAAACCAATTTTGAAAAAAAAAATATCACAAGGTGCCAGGTCGGGACTGTATGCAGGACTGCTCATTGGCTTCCTATTTTTCTCTTTCAAAAATTTATTTGTCTATTTGGCCCTGTGAGAACTGGCATTCTCATTGTGCAAAATGACACGAGTTTTATGGTTATTTTAACGGAGTTCCTGAATAACTTTCGGCAAACAAATGGTCATGTATCAATCACCGTTTACGGTACGACAATTCTCCAAAACATCAGTAGCCACCTGTTCAGTTTTATTAAAAAAAGAAGCAATCATCCGCTTAGAGCTACTTGGCTTGCGCGCCAATTTGGTATCTCGACATACTCATACGGTGGATTGCTGCTTTGTTTTGGGGTCGTGGCAATAAACCCATGTTTCGTCACCTTTTACTATGTCCCAAACCGAATTTGACGGCTTTTCTTTGAATCTTGTAAACATAGCATTGCACCAATGTGATGCGGTTCGTTTTTTGAGCTTCAGTCAGATTATGTGGGATCCACCGCAAGTACAGCTTTTTCATACCAAAATGATTGTGCAGGATTGTATTTGACTCACGCCTATGTCTAAGGATGCATAATCTCATAGTAGGTCATATGCTGTCTGTTTCGATCATACGGCGCACAGTATCGATGTTTGTTGTTCAGAGCGCTGGATGGGCTACCATCACAAAATGTGTCACTGAGATTGACATGACCGCGTTTAGATTTTGGAAACCAATTATAAATAGTCGTCTTGCATGGTGCTTCGTGCCAAAAGTAGTTCAAACCCTAGCGAGGCAAATTACATTTAGAGTCATAGAAAATTACACTACAAAAATTTTCATGACTTAAATCCATAGCGATGAAGACACGTAATTTTAAAATGACGCCACAAAGTAAGAATAATTGACATTTAGATGAAACAAACTGTGTTCTACAGCCAAATAGCTCCATTTTCAAATGAAGTAATTACTTTTTATATATTATTTATGTAAGTGGCCAGTTCTAGAAGCTTATAGTGCACCCCATTTGCAGTCTTGATTTGTAGAAAATGAAAAATAAATTTTATACTTTAGCACATACAATAATGTTAAGTATAACGCTACAACGCCGCCTCGTATCTATGTTATTAACGTTGTCATTATTGAATGTAAATAGTCATATGAAATTAAATTGAACAAACTAACGCCCTCTATTGGTGGTAATTAAAAAAAACGCATTTGAGATTTAATAAATATTTTTATTAGCATATTGATTGCAATTGCTAAAAATACAACAATATATGTAAATGTTTTTGCAAATTTTTTCTTATGCAGTATAACTATGTGTTGATAACTTTTTAGTGCACACACTAAAGTAACTGTTACACATATTGTCCAAACGTGCTAGCAACAAATTATTTTGATTAATCAATTTTATAACTGAAACTCGTCTTTTCATGTAAGCACACTCAAATAGTAAAACCACCGCTACTTACAATAACAGCTTTAGATATATTTTATTAGGCGTACCGTTACGTAACTTGGATACTAATTTAGGTAGATACCTCCATATCTATTATTTTTTTTTGACTAAGAAGATATGCCTACTTTATTTTGAAAAAAAAATTGTAGCGATGTAATCCTAATTTAAAATCCGTTCTATAATGATGGAGATCATCAAGTACCGCTAAACCATGGCCAGCCTTACACAGAAGTAGGCAGTCGGCCGCCCAATCGCATACCATTATATATTTGCAATGATGTAACACAGCTATAATCATTAAACAATCTATAATCCCTTACGTATTTGAACGTAATTTGTGGTAGAAATTACCGAATGGGTTTTCTACGCATTAATAATACACGGAGTACACAATTTGACTGCATTCAAATGTAGATAGTAGTGTATCATTTCGAAGTATTGTAAAAGAAAATTGAGGCACGCAGAACTAAAACATATGTATGCGGAACACTCCTTCTGTGTCTATTTGTTACGCACTTGCTTTTTTATATTAGTCCCTGGTTTACACAAAACGCACACGAGGCCACAGAATAGAATTGAATTTGTGTAATAGGAATTTTTAAATATGTCTAATACCAAACTTTAAAATAAATTACACGGAGCAATGGCGATTTATAGATCATCGACCTACTCCATACTTTGACAAAAAAATAAATATAAATAGGTATATATTTAAATATTTTACTTAATTTTACTGTATTTAATAGAACTTAGAAATAAACATATAGTTATCTATGTTTTTACGTAGAATATTAACAAAAATAAAATTCGAATTATTTCTGTGCACAATTAATTATCCCTAAAAGATTATTGTTTAGGGCAAATAGTAAATAAATACAAAATACACAAAATAATTTTTGCATTTATATTATGCATACTAGAATGTACTGTAAATGGCAAATTTTATTTTTACCGATTCCGAGGCCAAGGCGTCGATCGATCCTTGCGCCCACGCAGCCTCAACTCGGATGCGTTTTATTAGTTTTTATACCCAATACGAGGGCTGCTATCAATGTTACTCCATTCATCTCGACACGAATACATATGATTTTAGTATTTGCAATAGTTGTCCGCATTTTTATTTTGTCTGTGACACTAGAAGGTTGTTTACGAAAATATAGAAGAAACGTAAAAAAAAGTCGTTCGAGTGGGCTTCGACGAGTGTCGCTTTGTTTACGTATACAGCAAAAATGTACATTTTTTAAGATGCAATATCCATAGTGATGTTCCAATGCAACGACAGTCACAGTCATGATTGCGATCACAATCACAGACTGGTAGCCCTGAAACGATGTATTCCTCTTTAAATAAAGCCGGTCTTCACTTTATTGCGTGCAAACCACTTAAAGGCGAGGACTGTGAGCCGGTGACGTTCGTAGCTCAATCATGCAAAACGGACGGATTCGGTGGAGCTAAGCGAGTTAAGAAAGCGAACAACTTCACCGTGAGACGATGTTGAAGTGCAGTTAGTTAGTTTTCTTTTTAGTTACATACATTTTTAACCATATTTAACCAGCGGCACACCCCCGGCTGTTCGCGGACGAGATTTTTCTCAGTGTCAACTACCTCAAACGGCCGAACCGCAACGGTCATGTTACTTATCGAGCGATCTCAACGACGGGAGTTATTTATAAATATCGTAACGAAACACGAGTGAGGCCGTGAGCCGGAAGCGGACGGGGCGCGCCTTACTTCCTACAGCGGCGTGAATTCTTAGCTCGAGACCGTTGGAGGCAATAAAATAAAACGCTCACCGCCGCCGTCCGTCCGTTGGCGGACACTTCCGGGCCACATATGCGCCCGTGCGTCGACGATCGTGCGACAATGTCCGCGGTGATGTTGGCGACTCTGAGTGCGCGCGAGTCGATAGTAACATATGAATATGCGCTTTGAAAATCGCTACAACAGTTTCCGGGTAATTAATTGGAGTTCTATCTTTTTAATTTGAAAAAGTATTTTTTTATCATATTTACCAAAATTATCAAATACTGATTAAAAGCATTTATGGAGATTTTCCTATAAATTACTAAACTAACCTAAACGTATGTACGTTAAAAATATGAGAATTGGATCATATTAAAAAATAGTCAAAAACTCTCTCCAATTTTAGTGGGGAACATCCATAGTTAGTCTGTATTATATTTTTTTATTATAATCTAAAAACAATAATACTGTCTACTAAAAACAACGATACTCATGTTTTAGACATACAACCATAGAGATCAATGCATACGACGTTCTATTTTGGAAAATGATAAATTTATTGTATTTTACTATCATACTAGATTTTCTTATTCTCTCAATTATAATTACATTATTAATAAATAATATACAAAAATTTAAAGCTGGAGTCAAAGCCTTGACACCTCTCTTACTTAACTGACAATACGGACATCCGTCAATCGTTTCATGCAAGATTAAAATGCAGGCTTATAAGCTTTCGGAAGTTTAAAGCGAGTCCCATCTTTAATAAGCCACAAATTTTATACACATAAGATTTGAGTACGACACGAACAAGACATTAATTATCCTTATTTAGAATTGAAAGATTTTTATTTTACCAAGACGCGTACTCAATTAATTTTTCGGAATGACAGTTTCTAATCTGCTATAATAGCGACAGCATTACAAAATATGCGTTTTGACTTCCTTCCATATAATTTACCATTAACGATTGAATAGTTAAATCTAAAACGACTCCTACATGCGCACATATGTCACAGTAACCACACACGTGATTCATTTTCGCGTTTTTAGTAGAGGACATGAAAAATTTGCTATTCTATCGATGCGCCTCCATTAGGTCGAGGGTCGTCAAAATCAGCAAATAGAATTCAAAAAAATCACTTCTATTCATAAATAGGTTCAACGGGGCGTCATGATTAAGCACCACCCACAAAAATTGTTGTTCCACCTGATGTATGACACTTCTAGAATAAGGATATATCACGTCGTAGAAGATTATGGTAGCTGTCGAAAGACGGTCGTCGGAGCGTTACGGAAAGAGACAAAAACGAACCGCCAATCTGTCTTTGATATGATCATTTTTAATTACAGGCACGCATCTGCAGCGGGAAAACCTACCTTTGTATACTCACCTGTCGTTGTATTTGGCGAATTAACGTGCGCTTCTTGCATTAATTTTTTTATTTGAGATTACACAATCTAAAAAAAAAATGTAAGATCTACGTACCGAGATATGTACGACTAATTAAAAGAAACTAATTGAAGGAAACGAGCTTACTACCTATGAGGAGATTCGAGGACATTTGGCGATCGGTATAAGTCAAATCAAAAAATTTTACATCAACATTTAAAAGTTAAAAAACCTTTTTTCCGTTAGATTCCTCATCAACTCACCCCCAAACATAAACGGATCCGAGTTGATTGGTGTCAAAAATGTTGTTAAAGTACGATCACGGACGTTCAAATGCCGTATATGACATTATAACAGGAGATGAAACATCGGTATATTGTTACATGCCGGAAAGAAAGCAACAGTCTTCTGTATGGGTGTTCGAAGGCGATACCAAACCAATAAAATTGAAGAAAGCGAGAAACGTATAGGCAAAAAAAATGATTGCGTTTTTTCTTTAAGACGGGTCCCGTCTACGTGATCTCACTTGAAGAACAAAAGACAGTTAATGCCGAGTGGTGCACCACTATTTGTTTACCCAGTGTTTTAGTAGCAATTAATTAAAATAGCGAACTGCACTAATCACTTACTACAAGGGAAATTAATCGCACAAATCCGTTTACGTTAGGTCCATTTTCCTTTACACATCAGTCACATTGAAAATATTAAACATAACATAACTCTGACAGGTATACAAACATCAACGATGTTGCAATTAAAAAATTAAATTTATTTCATCGACTTTATCAGTGTGCATTTTTTACTTTTTGCGGTTGGCGTATGCAGTGGAATAATTTAATCCGGCGGATGCGTTGTATTTCAAAAAAGTGTCCTTCGTTTTTTGAGTACAAATCATATATATCTACAGAATGTAAAACTTTAGTTAAATGCCCAGTAAGTAATATGATACCCTCACACAAGATTATCAATGCAGTGAACTGATAAGAGCCATGGGATTAACTTAACCATAGTGAGAAATGTATTAGTCATTTAGCTTGTTGTCAATTTATTGTTTCTTATGGTGTGAAAAAAATCCGGCAATTGCCTTTATTGCTATGTGCAGTGTGCCACAGTCAGATAAAAGTTTTTCAACCAAATTTTGACTCCATCTAAGTTAAATCCGTTTATGTTTATTATAAAATAAGTACTTGATGTTCACTTTCCTTAAAAAATATATTTATAACAATATTTTATTTCATAAATATTAATAAATATTTAGTGAAATATTATTATTAGTCGATACAGCTAGATTTCTTTAGAATCCAAATATTTGAAAATACACATTAACAAATATTGCAGCGACATAAAAAAAATGTAATTGGTGAGTTGAAAACAACAGTTTCTATTAGCCTCTGCGTAATAAATCACATTAAGTGATTTTCCTTCGCACAGTTACCTCCGATTCGTGAATTAACAAGGCGCTGACAGATTTTTTTAAAGCGTTTATGTAAGTTTTAATCGGGTTTAATTTATTTCGCTCGCGCGAGAAGGTCAACGGTAGGAGTCTTGTACGACGTTAATTTTCGTTGTGTGCTGTTGATTCCTACAGAGCTTTCAATTTCGAGACAAAACTTAGCGATCGTGCTGAAGGTCACACGCGTCGACCTCGAAGTCTCGAGTTTCAATGCTTCTTGAACTTTTGGAATCTGGAAAGTTCAAAGTTACAGCGAGAAAGCGAGGGAAACGTAAATGTTCCGACGGCTGGTTCGTTTCGACTATACACACTGACTGATACGAAATTTTTAGAATTTAACAGAAAAGAGTGATAATAAAATAATATATACTTCTACGTGATTTCATCGACCGATTATGCGCGTGAAGCTACTAGTGCGGTGCTTCATGTTGTCTTTTAATTACGTTCGTCCAAACTTTTATACTTGAGAAGGAGAGAAGTGAAGCATAATCAATTTGTGAATTACAAAATTACAAGCCATACAAACAATATTACAAGTTTGGTATGATATATTGTTGGTATAGAGATGTATTAGATGTACTAGAATATAACAACTAACGGATTCACACATATTATGATACACATTTTAGGTTTTTATGCGATTCTAAATTAAAAAAATAAAACTACATGTTCCCAGATAAATATAAAAAAATGTTGATATATTGGATTTATTGCAGCTTTTATATTAAATCCGATTTAAGACTGCTGTTATTTCTCTTCCACCCATATGGATATATATTCAACGATTAAGATATGTGTATTAGGAGTACAAATAAGTTTCCGCCGTTTTTTAATTTTAATCGAAGTATTATTCATCACTAGCAACTAGTTTTTTTCCATCTTTCAGGCAGCGTTCGGATTCCAAGCCTGAAGAACTCCTTATCTTTTGAGGCTATCCACGAATCAACCCAATTTATGGTATCTTCATATGATGTGAACCGCTGCTCTGACAGAGCATGTGCGATTAACAGGCACAGATGATAGTCGGACGGCGCAATGTCTGGTGAATACGGCCGGTGAGGTAGTACTTCCCAAGTGTTTTCAAATAACTTTTCAGCGGAACCGCTACATGCGTACGAGCGTTATCATTTAGAACATATGTGAGCACCAGCCGGTCCGAGGGCCGCATCCGGCCCGCTGTAAGATTTGTTCCGGCCCGCGAGACATTTTGAAAAATTTCATGTCTGATATCTATCGCTAAAAATTATGAACACTACTTTAAAATGCACCTACTTTTGAACGCGGCCCGCGAACATATTTGCACACTATAGTTTGGCCCACAACATGTCAAAGGTTGCCCATACCTAATGTAGAAGAATAATTTTGTCGTGTCTGGAGTAGTATTGAGGGCGTTTTTCCTGAAGGAAAAGGAGCTCTGAAGAGCTCCGCTCAATCTCATCAATTGTTCGGTATAGAGTTCCAGTGATTGTTTCGCTTGAATTAAGCAACTCGTAATACACCACACTCAGCTGATCCCACCAAATATACAGCATGAGTTTTTTCCATGAATATTCGGTTTTTTTGTGGATGTTGATGTGTGGCCAGGTGGTCCCTATGATTTTCTTCTTTCTGGTTTATCATAATGTATCCACTTTTCATCACCAGTGACGATTGACAAATGACGCTTGTTTGGTTCAAATTTAGACATTTTTGGATAAAAAAAATATGATGCTAATATAAAGTTAATAATACGATAGGGGTTATGTTGTTCTTGAATGAGAAACATAATTTTCAAGCCGGTTGTCATATGCGAATTCTAACGTAAGCTTCGTGCCATGCCATCTCTCTCAAAACGGCGGAAACTTATTTGTACTCCTAATATATATATATATATATATATATCTTATTTAACGTAAAGCGTATCTGCTATTACCCACTGATCGATCAACATGCCTTGCGGCGATGCGTCGAACTTAATATAACACAAATAAGCTATGAATTATTTTTAGCCCGATAAAAATTGCCTCAGATGCTTATTATCTCAATAAATTAAACTAGTTGTGTTCGTTTATTTATACATTTTGTAAGTATGCGAAAGAAGTTAATGAACACTCGTTCTATTTTCTCATATTTAAAAACGTCGCATGCGTCAGAAACTGAAAATGAGCAATTTCATTATCAAATGCATATTTGACTGACGGCATTTGAATCGATGTACCGACAAAATAAGTAACGTATTGCGACTCATTTTTCGTACACATTATGATATGAACGCGAAATGAGAAACGTCACGTCCGGATCTCGTTTTATTGTTTACTGATATAGCATATTAGTAGCCAGGGTATATACGCGTTCATCATAAAAAAAAATGCGATGTCTACAATCATGAGCTAAATGATTGCACTGCTATTTGAAGATAGTTACGGCAAATTTACGAGACGGCAAAAAGCGCTGTATTTTGTATGTATAATTGTAATGTAATTTATAGTTACCGATCGGCTCGCAACGAATATACAAGTCGTACGCATATATCTAAATGCAAACATTTACCCAGAGTGCCAACACGACAAAACTAAACTATCTTCGAAACCATAGACTATAGACTTAGGCTCTGAACACCATACTTAGCGGCCGTATCTTTTTAGCGCTTTTTTTTATGTTACAGTGCCATAACAATAAGGCGCGTAACATCGTTAACACTCGACGCAAACGCTAAATGACCCTTTTAAGATGAAATGTTTCACTATGTAAATGATGCTAGCGAACATTGCGTCAACTCTGGGACTTTGTGTGTGCATGTTTAATATTTTTAAGGGTCAACTTTACTGGCGACAGGCGAGTGTCGATATAAAACACTTCGGAAATATGAATTTACGAGATTTTACGTCTTTAAGAAATAGACTAAAATTCATCTGTCATACATTAGCGAAAACCGATTCGTACATTTTGATTTAGTCTTAGGAAAGTAGTAAGTTTAATTGACATCGGTTTAGATTTCCGATCCAGGGAGTAGTGGTAAAGGGTCTAAATATAATTTTCAACTTCGAACTGGTTCATAAGCTCAAAAAGTTACAATTAGCAACAACCGTAGAAGTAGTGGGGATACAAGCATGCACTGCAAACTTGAATGACATAGTGTGATGATGTTCACCGGCTCTGTAATGTTGGATCATTTTAATCACCGGCCGATATTGTCATCGGGACTTTCGTTCCGCGGGTGATGATCTTTCAACACTGACCAGAAATGATGTCTATTTAATTATGGCTGGGCTTATAATTAACGATTATCAATGACCACATTACCGCACCATAATGTAACCGCAACAGGGATTGTTTGTGGTTTACTCTTACGTATTTATATATTGATTGCAATGGTTTTTATTAAATTATTTGTATTGAAATACAATAACCATTACTATACAAGAGCAGTTGTACAAATATGAAACAGGAATACAAACCAAAGTATCCGAACTAATTTTCCATTTACATCAAATTTTCCTCCACCGCGTATTACAGTTTCGAAGCATAACTTATTCATAATTTTCTATGGCTTATTATATAGATTTTCTAATACTTCTTAAACTATGAGACCTATAGAAGATATATATCGCTAGAAATAATAAACGAATCAACGGTATTCGTCTAGATATCAGATATTCATTGCAATTTTATATATCAACAATTATTTCATGTCACTATTGATAAGGAAAACAATAACGCGACGGAACACCACGACAGTAGTACAGTTTACAAACTGTCATTCAACGCGAGCATCGGGACAAGAACACGAAAAAAAAACAATAACAGTGACTGTCCCGTTAGTATTAGGCCAGGTGACCCGGCGGTGATATGTCCCCGTACACTAGTGACTGTCACCGCTTTTCCTAACGGAGTCTCTTGTTCTGCTGTAGTCGAATGAGGCGCACCCGAATAATGCACGTCGCTGAGCGTCGCTTCCATAACTAGAACTCTGATTGGTAGGAGCCATTGACGGGAACGTGTTTTAGATAAAAAAAAAAAATCAATGGCACTCCGTGAGTGCCGACAGAAGTGAAAATTTGAACAAATACGTGTGTATTTTTTGAATCGCCAGGAAATATTTCATTGTCCAGGATATACTTTTAAATGAAGTGTTTTTTTTTTTATTAATTATTGTACATGAAAAATAATGCATATTATTTTACATATAAAAATTGCAATCTATTGCTTAAAACGTAAATTTACAATAGGAAAAGTTCCGACATGAATATATAAAAATGTTGTACGTATATATACAAATATGTTTATATTATATATAGTCAGTGGCGGCGATAGGCGTCGGCGACCGCCGACGGCCTCGCGCCTGAAGGGGCCTCGCAAACAAAAAAGTTTTGTCTACAAGTTATTAAAAAGAGGCCTCGCAAAAAGTTTTGCCTACAAGTTATTAAAAAGAGGCCTCGCAAACCTGATGTCGCCGACGTCCACGAGTGGTGTAGCGCCGCCACTGTATATAGTTATATTATCGCGGTATATAACTATATATATACAACTCTCTCTCTCCACAACCCAACACAACCCAAACTCAACTCTCGTGTAAACGGGGCCAATATATGTAGATACTTACATACAGAGATGTCGGTTACGTAAGAGTAACAGTGTCGCGAGTTCAATGGTTTTTTCCCCATCTCAATAAATGTCCTACGCGCCTAAAGAAGTTTTCACTTCAAAAAAAAGAAGAATTTTTTAATAAAAATAAATTTCGATTCATATCAGCTACGTGTAGATGGATACTGCAACAATGTTGTCGAATGGACGTTACTGTAAAACGTATATAAAAATGCATGTCCGTGCTTTGTAAGGCATCTAATACCGAAATGCAGTGACTGATGGACTGACAGGATACAGAATGACGATTGACAGATTATCACAACACATCTCAAAGTGAACGGTTCAGACGAAATCTAGATCTGAATCTTAAGACAAAGTACTTAAACATAAGTATCTGAGTGGGCAACCGTGTTATAGCAAGATTTTTTTTAAAATTTCATACGAAATAAAAAAAACTTTCATATTCAAAACTGCCAGGGACTACTATACGTGTTTTTTTTTTAATAAACGGGGTTCATGATCGAAATAGGAATTATGTCAAAATCGAAACGGAAAAGTAAAATCTATTTTACATACAGACAGTTGGGTGAACCTGGATTACCGTCAGTGCAATGGCGGTTTCAGACGAGGATGATGACCTCTCTGGGCTGGGTCTTTGTCCTACTATTGTAATCCAATTGGAGCCAGTCCTGACAGCACCTCGTACGTGTGATCCCCCCAGACTCGAACATTGGTTCCGTCCTTGATATATAAAAAAAATCTCTTTTTTATACATCAGTGTTCCGCCCTAGATATTTCACACGATGGCCGCAACAATAAAGCGATGGTTGTGATCGAATGTCGCTTTCGACTCAAAAGGTAATTTAATTCGAAATATTAGAAAACTTTAAGTTGAAAATTTATTACTTTGAATGAAGTGATTTTTTTTATTTGGAAATAGTATCATGTTTTCTTTTATTAATATTTCTATTGCTATATTAAAAAATATATATTTCAATAGAATAGTTATTGGTGATATAAAAAAAATATTTTGTCATCTCAAAAGAATACGTTTTTTACTTTAAATCTTACGGTCTTGGTTTAAAGAAACCACTTTAATGTTCCTAGCTTGATTTGAAATGAATTTTGCCAATACATTGTTTCGTATTAAATATATAATATTTAAAGCGAAATAATAAAAATAACTTATCACTGGGAATGAAGAAATTTCTCATTTTGAAACAAAAATATGCTTTACTTGTAGCAACACTTTTGTTAATTTATAGCCCTTATATTTACTACACTTTCTACTATGAAAATTAAAATAATTAATTAGCAGCAGAAAACTTACTACTGATTGCGTAAAACAAGATAACGTTAACAAAATCAAAATTAAATTACTCAAGTTGCAAGTAGTCCTTTTATATATTATATATGTAATATAAAAGAACTATATATAGTTCTTTCAAATATAATATAACGAAAATATAACTTTTGTTACAGTATACGCCCTAAAATCTTTCACAAAACCTACCTACTATTTTTAGAATACAACAATGAAACTAAAATAATTCCTTATGTTCAACATTCACATGTCAGGAATAGCACAGAACGTTGGCACAGATCCTACGTACTCATGTAGAACACCATTAGCGACACATTTAATGCCGTTTACAGAACACCAACAACGTTTTTAGTAGGTATGTCTATTAAAGTCGGAGGTTTATTCGTAGTTTTCGAATATTAGGGTATTCAATAGGGTATACACTTACTAAAAAAATTATCGATTACCTCTTGAAAAGTATTCCATAAATACAATAAGACTTCCATGATCAGGCGCACCGGAGTCAAATTTGAACTTGATTCTTTATTATCATGACTAAACGGAATAAATTATAAAACACGACACGCCGCAAGCCAGACAGCGGTCGAAGTGACGTAACGATCCAAAACTAATCCGCGATGAATCAGCGCGTACGTCACGACGTGCAACGAACGTCATTCGAGAAAGTTATTCCCGTTTTTTGGACTCAAGATTTTATTAATTAAAATTTCTTAGAATATACATCAGTAATCTGAGTCAAAACCTATTTCCAATTTTTTATGACAAATTCTATGTTTTTTCCAATTTAAACATATTTTCTTAGAATGAAACATTATTTTAAGAATATTTTATATCTCATGTAAGGAAATTCATTATTTCAATTCGAATACGTATATTTGTTTTAAACTACATTTCTATGAAACAAAGAAGTACTTTTCGAAAAAACTCGTTTTCTTAGGACAAAATAATCTGCTTTTTTTTCCCTAAACGAAGGTGACACTTAAAATTTTTAAAATTAGGTATAGAAATACCAGCTCACCCGTCTTCCAGCCCCTACTCAACATCATACAATTTTCATTTATTTCCTAAAATAAAATAAAACTTCAACGAAAGTGGTTTACGGACGCTGAGGAATCAGTGGCTGCATATGAAAAGGCCGTCGAAGCGACTCGTAAGTGCGAGTGGTAAAGTGTTTCTCTCAGTGGTTCCATCGAATGCAGCGATGAATTGATATCAATGGATGCTATTTTGAAAAATAATAATAATAAAAATAATTTGTTAGTTTACTCAGTTTTTAATGTTCTTAGGACTTTCTAGTTGACCCATGTAAGTTAAAAAAATAATAACAACCTGACCCTATATAGTAGATTTATAAAAAAGTCCTAATCAAATTTTTAATGAGCAAATAACTATATCTGCACTCCCAAAGAAAAAAAAAACAGATAAGAAGGCACGAATAACCATATCTTATGCACGAATAGCCATATATATGGTCACTTTCTCGACAGTCGCATATTAAAATTTTCGCTTGAAACTAAGTTGACAATGAGTTAACAAATGGAGAATTTACTATAAGACGCATGGCCAAACATATTTCATAGTGACCATTTCGAAGTTACTAATCGTTTGAATGATAAACAGAATTCTCGTTATAAATTTGTTTTAAAACTATACATTCAGTGTTATAATTTTTGTAAATGTTTTGTTTCAAATCACCATTTCACTCTCCAGACATCAATTTTATAGCGTTTTCAATATGAGGAGTATAACCATACAATGCAAACCGATCGAATTCTAACTTAAACAATCAACGTTTGTAGGCAACCGTTATCTTTAAATAATGGAGTCTCGTAGGAAATTAACGAATAGGAAATATTTTTGACGTCATACAACCGCACAAAAATACAAAGAGAATATTTGAAAGAACGCTATACGTTGGCTCGCGGCCTAGGCAACAAACAAACAACAAAAAGGTGTTGTTTTAGGAAATATTTAACGCGACATTCGGCCGCACGCAAGTTTCGAGGAACGTCGCTCCAACAAAAGGCGACCGCAGATGCGTACGCGTCGAGCATTTTCGAGAGGTGCAGGCTCCAAGCAGAGCGATACTTTGTCGTCGAGATGGTGAACAGGCAGATTTTCCTTAAACTGTAAATCATTTTGGAATCGCGACATTGGAATACATGCGTCACTCGGGATGACTTCAATGCGTACGACTGTCGAGGCATTGACGCTCTGCTCGAGAGATGCAATGTGTATTATTCAAGGCGCGATCGGCCATCGGTGCAACATATTCTGAAATATGTTTTATCGGATTATTATCCGTGTCTGGGCGAGTTCTCGGTATACTCGATGTCCGTAGGTACAATAGCGTTCACGATAGGGATTTCATGGTAAAACACCTGTAAAATTGACTACGCTAGCTAGAATGTCACCGGAGTAGGGACGTCTGTTTATAGGTTTGTTCCTGACTATCCGTTTGTGAATGGCTGGGTACATAGATCGCCGCCGTTGGTGAACGCGAAGGCCCATATATTAAAGCATATTATATAGGAAAATAAAAAAAAATAGGGATCAGAGTTATTTGTGTTACGATATATACAAATATTCTTTGTCAATGTCTGAGCGAGTCTTATTGTATGGATGTATTACCATTGAATGTTCATAAATGTCGGCATCCAGGGGTCTACAGGGTGTACATTATATTATTAATAATCTGAAGATGTGAGTTTTGCGTCGTAGTGATTGTCACGAGATAATGGTGTATGATGCCATAGCGTATGATATAAAGTGGTAATGGAGCTGGGATATAACATATTATTATAGTATAAGGTTTTTATTTATTCCTAGCGGACTCGACGGACGTTGTCCACCTGAACTTTAGCTGCCCGCTACCGGTCGTTTCAGCAAACCCTTTTTCGATAAACTAATTGCAAATGACATTTGACATTTCAATCTTTTTGTTTCGTCATTACTTAATTTGATGGTGCCCAAAGCGATATTGAAAAATGAGTGCAATTTCTCTGTTATTTTATTATGCGGTTCTACCGTTTTATTATGTATACTACTACTCGTAGCTTTCCGTCTGCGCCTACGCCTACGTAAATATAGAATGAGCTCCTTAATTTTTATGTATGGAAAACCCTCTCTCGTCTATCCCAAACTTGTTTTAGCTTTCGATTCTGGTTTCGGTACTATTCTTGATTTCGATGTCGGTCACGCTCTTGATACTGATCCCGATCCGAAACTCGCTTCTGACCCCGGTCCCGTTTTCAATTTCAATGTCGGACCCGGCTCTCGAGTCTGCTCTGCATCCCGCTTTATATTCTGATATCGCTCACGGTCCCAATTTATACCAAGCCAAGACAAATGCTAGCATCAAAACAAAATATAGGCTATAAATACTCTGATTTAGTATAGCCTTGCTATGTGTGAAATAATTTTTATACTTTATACAGCCCCATTACTCCCCTCTGAAGATAATTTTTTTCCTGGTATTCTATTTAAGTAAAGACTCTATTCTTCTCCAAGCCAATTTCTATCTACTCGTGAAAACTTCATTAAAATCAGTTCAATAATTTCAATGATATAAGCAAATAAACTAACAGACAAAAAATATTTGAATTTTTTTTCTCTTTTATTGCCTTTCTTTTATCGTCTTCTCTCCATTTCTCATACATACCTTCAATATACAGACACACTCGGTTATACTGTTATTATATATATACATATAGGTGCTTGTAAGCTAAAGTTCGTTCGTGTTAACCAAAAAACCCTTACAAAGTGTGTAAAAACCACGTTTACTATTTATGGTAGAGTATACAGATTAACTTAATGCGTATATGCAGTGCATACATGGATCTCCTTCGAAAGCAGGCGTAAAACCTATGCTGTCATCTCTAGTAAGGTAAATTGGTTGTTCGCGACAACTTGCTAATTTTATTTGTTACATATGTGATTATTCCGTGTAATTATTTATGTTTGAACTTAGCGGGAGACTCCCCTACAGTCAGATTGCGGTCCGCTAAAAAGGTAGCCAGTTACCACAATATTTGGATGCGGTTCGTTTGTTAGAATTGATTTCTGAAATAAAATGAGTTTTTCTCTACTATTATGCTTTGTTAGCTTTTCGTGGTCGTCACCTCATTACATGTCATTACATGTCTGATATAAGGCCTATTCTAATAACATTTTTTTTATTAGTAATTTCTTAACTATTTCTAATCATGTAATAACTGAGTTAGTGGATAACTTGAGCTCGCAATAATTACTGTCGTACATTTGGATATAACATGTAACTTCGTTTCTATTGAATTCTTATAATTTGACGTGCTAATATTTCTTTTTTGCATAAATGCGTACAGCGTAAAACAGCTACATATGTTATTTTAAAATTCTATCTATTAAATAATTAGAAATTAGGTTTATATCCATTTAGAAGTCTACTTTTTCTGCCGAATGCCAAAAAAAATATAAAATAAACCTGCACATTTAAAGTACGGATCGAGTATACTGTTGTCAAACGTAAAGAAGTATTACAAGTTCAATGACCTGTTAAATTTTACAACTTCGTAATGAACTTAATTATTAGTCAGATTTCTAAGTAAATAACTTATTACTACAATTATTATAATCATAGCTTCTCTAAAGACAGCTTTTGTTCAATCTGCAGTTAATAAAAAAATATCATATTTATATAAATTCAAGAATAAAATTTTAAAAATATTGAAAATCGTTGTCACTGCGCAATCTCAGAAGCGATTTTCAGTATTTTTAAAGGTATCAGTGTTAACAAATGAGTTATACGTCACATATACATGTTTTTTTAACTGCCCTTTTAGAAGTTTATTCGTTTAACAATTGTCGCGAAACACATGAAAACTCATTCGATTCAATGAAGTGACTAAAGACATGGTATAATAGTCCTACTGAAAACAGCTAATAATATTTTTTTAATTTCAGGCAACAATCGCAATTGTACTTTCCGTTTGTTAATAATGCAGATGTCTGTTTGTCCGTCGACGGACATACATAGTTTAATCTCTGTCGTTTGCAATGATACATCGTCCATAGGTATACGCGGAGCATTATACGTGTATAAATATAACTACAATTCTTTTAAAGGCCGCATTTTTTATAGCAGTAATTCAGATCTCGAACAGTCCGCCGGTCGAGTACCTCGCCGTCTATAGATTTGGAAACTGATTTATTACTTTTTTTTTTGCCAAGTGCGACATCAAATTTTTTCATTGCGATGAATCCACAAACGCCGGCGTCTCTTTGTCCGTGCGTGATCGTTGAACTGTTTGTATACGAAGATCCACCTTAGCGGCCGAAGACAATAGAAGATGACGATAGAACTACAATTAGAATAAAAATATAAACTATTACTAGATAATGATCTAGAATCAAGACTAGCGAACAACAAAACATAGATAAGAATCCGGTCCGCTTTAAGCCCTGTAACATTTTAACTGATTTCATTTGAAATTCGGCATAGGTTGTAGTTTGAAACGCTAGAGAAAACCTCAAACACCATATTGTTAATGTAGGAAAGTAGAATATGATCGTGTTTCCATATACATAGTTTATAATCGACCATGAAAGTCGTATATCTATGGGCGTGCGTGGAGCGAATTTTTTAAAACTTGTCATGCAGACTTGGTGCACTTGTGTTTGCATATGCATGGACGGTCGTTTTCCTGATGCTAGTAGTATAGTAATAGGAGTAGTAGTAGTATAGTAGCTAGTAGTATAGTATAGAATAACTGATAAGCTACATACGGAATCAGATTCAGAGTAACTTACTTTGGAAAATGGAAACTAGTACTTTTTTGTACATTATTAAATAGTGAATTGTGTGTTATTAATTTTTCAAAAATATTAGAGCAGGTTATTTTTCCATGTCAATAATTTTAGTGTATTTACTTCGTTTTAATTTTTAAGTCATCACGTAATCCAGTAATTATTTGATTCTAAACTATTTTATATTGAAACGGGACGTTATTACGACTAAATAATTATTTTAATACTAATTGTGTTTAAAATACCTAATTGTCAAACATATCAAAGTGAGATGAATTAATCTTGCTTTGTCAAGATCAATTCTATTGTTAGGTGATTCCAATAATTTTCTAGACACAATACAGTAGTAACATCACTAGGTAATTACCAAGATTTGTAAGGGTCCATTTTAATATTTATTAATAAAAACCGCATAAATTGTACCACAACCTGAAAAACTATCAGTATAGAGAATATGCAGAAGTTTCCCTGCAAGTGAGTATAAATACAACATCTTTCAAAAATCACCCTAAAGTACCCCTCCACATACGTAATGAAAAACATGTTGAAATTGGAAGTTATCACTTGAACTAATACAGCATATAGGTAAGAGTATATAGATTGCGCGCTTATCAGGGCGTGCGCGTGGCGGCGCGGTCGGCGGCTGCGCGGGCGCACACGCGGCCGCTGTGACAACAATAACATGTTATAAAACAGCGGCAGAAGCGGTGAGCGGGTTCAGTGCGAGTCGCGAGCTGCGAGCGATCAAGGTCAACACTTCTGTGCACCGCATACGCGACGACGAAAATTTTATCGTACTACAGTCTTATCGTACGTCTGGCGCGACGGAAGGCTCTCGTCGACTCTCCGGAACGCAATCCGAAACAGAATCGGAAGTTTAAAAAATAAAAAAGTAACATTTTTTTAAAATATTTCCATTTAAAGTGTCCGACTGTATTTCGCGATCGTATCAATTTTGTATTTTCAAAAAAATAAACAGACGATTCAGTGTTTTTGTTTGGACTCGACCGTATTTAAACAAAAATAATTAAAAAAATCTCTGTACCGCTTTATACATACCCAAATAAGATTATTTAAAAAATTGATCGTCAAAGCTCGCAGAACTACTGCGCATCAACATCCCGATCGGCGCGTGTTTACATACATAGTTTCGGTCCCAAATTAAACTGTAAGGCGGCGTCGTCCAGCGCGAGCTTTGACCGCTGGCAGACCGCGCGGCCGACGCGAACTTTGGTTCCGGTGCCGGCGCGCCGGAACACCCCCCGCTGGATCCATAAGCCGCCGGCGACACCCCATTGATGTCCTCCACAGCTTCGTTCAGCGAGAAATCGTCAAAGGGCCGTTCGTGCGATAATCTCTCAGAGTGAGTACCTAACGTCGTGTAGTGACGTCAACGAAACAAGTTTTCGTTATGAAATGTTCAATACACAAATACTCATTGCTAAGCCGTATTATTATTGTTGTCTATACACAGATAACAGTACAAAAATAACATTTGTGTAGTGGAAAAATAAATAAATGCTCGTCGGAGAATTTTAAGAACGTCCCAGTGAACGAATGTAATAACTAGCACATGACGAAATAGGTCGGTTGTAATTTTCGCGATTGAACCGTAAATCTAGAATTGTGATAACTAAGGAGTTTCTGTTTATATCTGGTGTACTTTATAAATATCTACGCTATATACAGTCTGAGTGTGTTCGTATTAAAACTAGGGCATATATATATATATATATTGGAAATGTATTCGATGTCGCTCTTTCATTGTCGATACGTCATTTTTCTTTGAAAGCTTTTGATGGAGAAAATTCAAATGTATACTCAACACTATATAAATCTGTAGGCTCTGTCTGTACATACAATTATTCCGTCAAACTTTGTGATAAATACTTACTCGTTTCATAAGTCAATGACTCCAATTCTATCACTTTTTAATCTATTCTATGTGTACATGTCCTTTTATAATTTAATAGGACAATTTTCGTCGATCTTGATGAAAATTAGTATACAGTAAGACCACGAGAATAGCCTGTCATTGCAAAATTTTAATTTAAGCCCAGCAAAACGGACGGATAACGACTCGTATTGAATATAGCTGCATAACAGCTCGTGGTAACGCGATAGGCGATTTAAGAGTAGTCACAAAATACGACTAATTTTTATTATCGTATGAGCTTATTTTTTATTCTTGAAAATCTATAATTATTTTACGTAAGTTTAATATTTTTTATTTGGAACAATTCCATTTATTTTGATTTTTATTGTCGTCGCATGCGCTTATTAAATCATTACTTTCGTATCGATAGGCATTAACAATTACAGGATGAACGCAAGCGCAACATTAACGATAACGGTTGAGTGCACGAGTATATACGATATACATATATATATGTACGCGTTTTAATATTTAAAACAGGTATACTTGCACACAAAGGCAAGCCTGCTCCTAGAACAATGCGTGTTTAACTAAACACCGAACGACAAATAAATGTAATGCACAAAAACAAACAGCAGTCACACAGAAGAAACGCTCTCTTGTATCTTGAAATTACATTTCTATGCTTTCCGACAGTAGAGACATGCATCTACTGCCAAATTTTATTGACAAATTTATGTTAAAGGTTTACGAATCGTGTGGATCTATTCGACCACTACAATTAACGTTTCCTACCGGTGTTTTTAGTTACGAGATTTAACTTATTAATTTATATTGAAAATCAAATTCGCCTACAGTTTATCCACAGATAAGTATAGGTTTTATATGATTTTTTGGGCGCAATTTTCAGTCCTAATCATGCTTCCGATCCCGGTATCGGTGCCGGTTATAGTTCTAATTATTATCCAAATACTGATTTCCGATTTGGATAAATAACGATCAGCGTGACCGGTTTAGTTCAAACGTGTTCGTAATCGGTAAAATAAATAAATAAATCGGGTTTAGGTATCCATGTTTAAATCTGAAATATTTTCTATTTTGTAATTTAAAAAATTTAAAAAGCTTTTTTTTAAACGTTTAGAGGCAACATAAAAAGGCTGTCAATATTATTAATATGTAGGAAGTAGCAAACTGTGCTATATTTCCATAACAGGCACACATACACACGCACGCACACACGTGCCTCCAATGCCTTCGACTTCGGAGACCATTAGCGTAAAAGCTTTAACCGTTACATGTTCTCTTACAACATTTTGTTTGATTCAAGTATTTTAATCACGAAGTCGACTTTAAAACCGACTTTCGTACGCCCTTGCAACCTTCACACTTTACTCGTGTACGCACGAAACCGACGACAATGTAATCGTCCGACGACCTTGACCTATTGACCCAACGTAGCGGTCACGGCGATCACCACGTCGAGGAGTTCCTCAAAGGCAGATAAGGGTGTATGAGCTGACGTGTACTTTTAATTGCGACACCTCAAAGCAGTCACCTCGATATGCGGTTGCAGCTAAGGAGTCCAGTTTAATGTGGAGTTTTTTAGTGTGACAGCATAGGTATGGTGTGACCCTTAACGGGTCAAAGCCTTGCTATGCCCCATTCGATATTTGACTCGTCTCGTGGCCATATATATATAGATCGATATCGTGTCGAGGGATCGATTGGATCGGGCAGGGTATTTAACTGAAAACAGGAAAAGGTTATTTTGCCATATTTGTATTGAAAGGAGACAAAAATATTTTTGAACCGAGCAATCGTTAAAAAATTGATTAAAATGTGTAAATAATAATATGCTTTTATGACAAAAATATTTTATTTATTTTAGTAGTAGGTTTTAGTATTAGTTTAGCCTTGATCTAGTTGATGAAATAGCTGTGCTGCGTTTGATTTCATAATTTTTATAACGACGAATATTTCTATAAAACGTACTTAAAGAAATGGCCTTATCATGACTAAAAAAGTATTATAATTTTATGAATGGATCTTGCTTTATAAGGACGGACTTCTCGAACACAAACAGACAATAACAAAATAACTATTTTAAAGTTTGAAAAAAAAATTGCGAAAGACCTCCTCTATAATTTTCTACTTATACATGTGACGAAGTGTAATTACTATACAAATAGCATTACTGAATTATTAGAATTTTGCAGTTTTCCTCTTGAAATAACACTGGACTACATTAAATTGCATTGATTTAGGGGGTATTTAATAATTTACAAATAAAAAATAAGGAAGAAATGAAGAAACATTTAGTCTTTGTTTAAACGGATTAAAAGACAGGTTGTTCCAGGTTAATTCTAGGTGTTCTACCAATTTTATTCATCATTCAATATTTTGTGTCCATGAGCAAAATAGAGCAACTCTAGAGTTTCTTGCCCATTCTGCTCCAGGTGAATCATCATTTGGAAAATAGGTGATAACGTCGAAAAAACGCACTAATGACGTAATTTAAGTGTAATTTCCTTTACCTACGAAATGAAGATTATTAATGACTTAATTTGAAACACATTCCTCAAAAAACACCTGGGTAATATGATACTAAAAATTAGAAAGATGAAATGTTAACAAAAACTAGAATATTTCCTCATGTTTGACGACCTGTTTATACACTTATCATATCTATGTATGTTATGTGTATTCCATGCGGTGCTATTAAATATTTTAATTTTGTATTTTTTTCTCTAGTCTTTTAATCCACAATCAATTGATGTATGGTAATTTATGAGTGTTCATAAAAAAAAATATATTTTCCATATTAGGGAGTTCAGATGTCGCTGCGGTGATGTTAACGTGTAAATGTATAAAAATATGCATTTTCAAAATCGTCCTTCCGATTTTCTTTGAGATCACAGTCAGAAGATTTTATGGATTTTAATTTTTTTCCTAATAGTCGTATGATAGCTAACACTCTACAACTTAAATTATTGTTGTTACAATTATTTTATGGCACGTTAGTATTTTATGTTATTTAATTATGTGACATTCGCGATAAACACAATATCCTACTTTGTACGGCGCAGTCGTTTATTACTAAATAAAGTACGCACACGGTAAACTTGTTATCGAAGTATGAATTAATAAATCATGGTCGAGAGATCGTCCGTTGGTATGACCGAAATTAGACCACCTAATTTATAACTTGTCAGGTGGGTTATGCCAGGATATGAACACTCAATCGCGACTTTATCGCGATCTAAAATAATAAAATAACTCATACAGTGCATGAATAAAATAACATTTCGCAACTTTATTTAAATATTAAAGTAAAGCTTACAAAAAAAAATCCTCTGAAACGTGACTAAGTGAAAGACCAAGGGAATTTTTTTAATAAATATAGTGATATTAAAGATTATAAAATTGTTGATGTCAGGGGCGGACGCGGCGCGTCGCGGGCGGCGCGGTGGGGCGAGCGGCGCGCGCGAAACATGTTGGCCGGCATCAAAGGTGTTTGGAAGAGGTGGTGTTACGGCCAACTCTACATGGTTAGTACAACATATATATATTTCCCACTCACCTATGACCCATTTCCACATAGTAAATTTAAAGTCTATTTTTAAACGCCTACTTACGTGTTATTCATTGTGTGAATTATGATTTAGGGCCTTTTCCACCATCTCCTTTCAAATACACTTTTGACAAAATGTCACTTTTAAAATTAATTTTGCGTTCCACGTCCTCCTTTTAACGGTGGTAAGGGTCTAAAAAACATTAAAAGAAGGCAGTGGAACGCAAAATTAATATCAAAAGTGACTTTTTCTTAAAAGTGAATTTAAAAGGAGATGGTGGATGGGGTCTTAAATTATAACATAAACAACGATAAATAAGATGGCAAAAAATTGCACACACCTACTAATATAATTTTAGTCTTAGTTGTATTAAACATGTTCTAGTGCACTGTCTAGTGACGTAGACCATTCACAAAGTAGATAACAGTACTAAATCCACTTTGACCTTTATGGCATTGATATAACCAGTACCTTTGATCGGGGTGGAGCGAAAGTGTTTTTCAGCGCCCTCAAATCAGCGCTCTAACTTTCTAGAAATTCTAATTCGGCTTTATGATAAGTAAATAATAATTGCTAATTTTTTATAATAAGTTTTTATTGCAAACACCAACAAATATTAAGCTTAATTAAATTAAGTCACTGTAAGTATCGTAACACTGTTCTATGTATTTCCGACAACGACATAAAAACTTAATTTTTTGCTGAAAATTGTCTTTTGCATTTGGTTTTTTAGCGCCCCTAGTTACACGGCACCCAGAGCAACCATCACTCGCTCTACCCTTAAGCCGGCGTTGGATATAATTATGGTCGTTTGCCTGTAGTCAAATAACTCATCTCATTGCATTATTATACATTTAATACATATTAAATGACCACGATTGGACCTTAAATCGAACTCATCTGTTTCTTTCAAAATTACTTTATTAGAACATTCGCCCCGAATAAAATCGAAATTTTGAAGTATTAATTCTGTGCTTGGCCTTAAACACTAGCTCCGAGCCGTAGTTATAAATAGACATATACTTACTCCAAGCGCGTGGCGTAAACATTAACACGTGTGTTATCGACTAAGGGTCAAACGGCGGATGTGAACAAAATGCGCATAAACAAAAATATATCATTGTGCCACTGTCCATGGCCGATTTGCCAAAGATGAATTTAAGACAGAAATCTTAATTAAGGGATAGAGTTTCGTAAAGCGACAGAAGAAGGAGTATAGTAAGACAATATCTGTCATGCGTACACTCCTGAAATTACATTTTATAAAGAAAATGGAAAATAATGAAAGATAGGTATATACTGATAGTTTTGGCCGATCCTGCAATCTCTTTATTTTAGGTCGAGAGGCTTGAATCTTTGGCCCAATGTGGCCGATTGATCGAGATCATTGGCACGAATGTAGTGATGACTTTTAGGACCGACGTCTAACCATATTTGCCGAGAAATGATGTGATCGGTTTAATATCATTTATGTTAAAAATCCATTGTACGATTCGCCTGTGGTGGAGATTAGAACTTTATACCATCTGGATCGAAGGCAATACTTTTAAACCGTTTAGCCATTGACGCTCGCCCATAGATTATATTTCCATAAAGAAACCGATTGTACGTTGAACGCTGTAATTTCCAAAAAAAAAAAATATTGGCCGAGCCTTTTGGGCCAGTCGGTTTATAGCAATAATGACATCTCCTATTCAGTTAGGAATGGCGTATATTGAAGTATTATAACGTAAAAAATAATATCGAATCCACCAGTTTACTAAAAGTTCCACACAGGTTTCTAAACAAACCGATGTGTCAAATTATTTAGTTTCAAAAAAGTTGATTTAAGACGTTAGTTAATATCGGGATCGCAGGTATATACGAACTTCAATGACATCCTCAGCGGGTTTTTTCCTTTAACTAAACGATAAGCAAAAAAGGAGATGCAAATTGACGTCTACCATATTGGATTGCAAACTGTATTAGACTGATATTAATAAAAATATGAAAACCGACAAGCGCGAGTTGAATTCGCGTGTGGAGGATGAATATATTAAGTATCTACCACTTTTTTTTGTTAAAGCAGACCCAAACATGTTGTGGTAGCTAAATAAAAAAAAACTATAAATATAAGTTTCTACGTACAAATGTTGAGAAACATTTGTGTTATTTTAAGACCATGGACTTCTTATGAGTTTTCTTGTAATTTATAAATAAAGGACTATTTTCCATATTTTTTTTAATTTTAGGCTACTAGTCACAGAGATAAGATGGTATGGATACATTTCATCTTTTTAAATAACTAAAAGTATTTATTTGAAAATTAAAGACATTGAAATCCTCATATTTCCTTAATAGGCCACATGGTACAGTTTCACCATTTTTTTTAAATTTGCTCCCAAAATTGACTCACACATTCAACATTAGTTTATTTATCTCACAGAAATTCATATACATAACTTTCCGACTTAATCTGCCAAGTCATATTTCAAGAGAATTGACTGTGATAGAGGGATAGACAGATCCTTTAAGGGTTCCGTTATTAACATTCGGAGATACGGAACTCTAAAAATGACATTAACACGGGTGTGTATCAAATTCAGACCTGATCAGAAGGCGTCAAAGTAGCGTCGTCTGTATAATGGATATACAGTTTTTTATTGCGCTATCGATAAAAAAATCGACAAATCGAAAAAGTTATTGAAGTTCCATTACATTACATCTTGAACTATTTATCTTAATTGAAAAGATTTTTTAAAAAGAACCGCCATTTATTGGTGGATTTGGCTTACAAGGCGTTCGGTACGAATTTGAAATTTGAAACAATTCAAGCACAATTTTTTTGGTGGTCATTATCGTAACTTACCTAATTCGGAATACCATTTTGGTGAATATGACTGTCCGCCCAAATGGAGAGTACAGATCGCATCGCCTAAGTTAAAATTCAAATTCATAAAAGTGTATTATTTGTATAATCTATAGTTTACATCAACAAACTTAATTAGTGGTTAACGTGACAGCTCTTCGATTCAAGACGTAAGGTTTTAGTGTCGCGAACGACCTCGCCTACGCAGTTCCACGGCGTTTGATTACTTAACACGAAGACAACAGACACCATTTAGTGATGTATCAGCACTCGTTTAAGATATCGGTGTTTGTTTACAGACGTCAAGGCCTTTCGAACAGGTGTATATTAGAGCACGATTGTTTCTTGTGACGTCGGATAGGCGAACCTATGCACTAGTCGTAGGTACGACTTGGACGCTGTTATGCAAAAGCGAGCCCATTCTCGACAAAGTCGAAATTGATTTTAATAACACTATATCGACTTAGTACTATTTAATGTCATTAAGTAATAAAAAATAAAACAAGTTAAATAATAGATTAGCCTTATTGGGTCCAGTCTTTGTATGAGGATAAGTGTGTAAACAAATCAGATTTATATTTAAACATAGAATATTTCAAAATTAGGGTCATTGAAATCGGATAATTAAGATGCGTGGTACAATTCAACTGTTTGTAAATTATCATTTCTAAAGGGAACCGGACGCGCCCTTAATAATATCACTTAAAATCATAATTATTTTAATAGAAAGAAATCAATGTACACAAACACTTATTATGGTACAAGGAAATAAAGCACACAACTTGCATACATTTGTCATCGTTGACATCAGTAAAATTGTAGTTGATTTCTATTCTATTTATTTTCAAGGGTAATTTGATGGAGTAGGGCTTATTTTCTATTTTCACAAAGAAGAACATCAACTCAGAATAATTCTCTAATTATTGTAGAAATTAGAGCCATGTACAGATAGCGTCAGTGTAGTGTCTGAACCAATGGAAAAACGATGATACAGAGAAGACAGAGAATGTGCGGGGTCAGTGATGAGGATTAAAGATATAACAAGTGGTCTGAGTGCAAATTAAAACATTTTTTTTTTTGTAGCCATGACGACCTTCGGGAGTTAACCTGAAGCAATGCAATATTTCTGCGAATACGGACCGCAATGACGTCAGCATTGTTTGAAAATAATTCGATATCAAATCGATAACATTTTTCCTCCAACAATCGATGCGTAGAAAGCGGACGTGCGCTAGCCAGATCAGCTTCTCAACTAAATTTCCACAGTGTACAAAGATAAGATACGAACAGATAGGAATGCTTGTTACATAAATTCGAATGTTGTGTATGAAAATAAATATATATTTTTTTGGAGTGAAACAAAAGCAGTGTATCTTCCTGTGTCAATGTTGTCAAAGCCTTACATGTATAACATACATATATAACTAATGTACACACACATAACTATGATCAAATCTAAACATATAAACGTCAGAATGGTTGTACAATTAGTACGTTTATGAAAAAGCTGATTCGGGGGCGATACACTACGAAGAGTAACATAAATGTTATTTCTGAACATATCCATGAGATTATTTGATCGATAACGCAATCGGAAACGAAAGCCGCATCGGGCTCGGGATTGAAAGTTGGACTAGAATTAGAATTGAGAGCAAAACCGGGACGGGAACAATCAATGGAACCGATTTTAAAATCCATAGCCGGACCGGGATCCAGATCATGAATGAAATCGTGACCGTCCGATGTAAAAGTCGAAGTGATTCTATTCGATGTCCACACGGGCGGAGTCGCAGGATGAAACCTGGTTAGACTGTGATAATTACACAGTCTGTATGCTGCAGCAAGTCAAGTTCAGTATAATTTAGGAAACGATGCAAAACAGTAAAATTTTAATAGTATTGCTAGTCCGTTCCTAGTGCTCATAGGAATTATCTGCTCTCACGATATTCTGAGGACGAAGCGCATTTGACGAGCGTGCGCATAACATTGAAACGCCCTCCGATCTCGGCTGCCCGTTATTTATCATTTACAGCATCTGTGCACGTCCTATCGTTGAGTCGTATCTAGTAACGTGCTGACGCCGCTTCGGGTCACGACTGTACGGTCTACCACAGAAGATTATCGTAGAGGATTTTGATATGCGATTGGTGAAAGAAAAGACGCTTTATTTCTATACAATCTGGAAGAGCTATCTCTTTTAGAGCAAACCATTATAGTAAGGTTTCGAAAGGTATGGACCTTTTTTCGGGAGTTCAAGAGTTCAAGTTTTGTGACGTTTTTCGAGACATTTTTTACACATATAAATATAAACATTTTTTTAAAATACATATATCGACTCCCATCTTTGCTTGCCCGTCCACACTTCGGGGTCTGTCGACTCTGTAAATGTAGCACATTTAACACCACGGCCTCCCGATAAGTTCCATTCCCCTTAATTGAAAATTGGTGACCGCGAAGAAACAACGAACGAACACATGTGACGTGAAATGAAGTGAAGCTACACTTCACTTAAATCAATTCGCACTGGACCAGAAATAAAGGGCTTAAGACACAAAGTACCGCAATCTGAAATACATTGGTTGCGAAAGGGCTCGTTTTGGCAATGGGATAATTAGAGGATGTATAAAATACAACGACCACAAATATACGTTGAAATTCTTGAAAACATGTATAAATTATTTTTCAGTTTTTGCCCGCAACTTTCATCCTTGTGGACTTCGGAATAGGATGAAAGTAGACACATACAGTGAAAATCTTACTAAAACAAAAAAAACCAGAGAGGTATTAAATCTAAAAACCATCGTTTTGGGCTCATGTGGGCAAATAGTTTTTTTCCAAAACTTCCCTAATGTACAGATATAGAGGGATGCGTTGCAGTTTTTTCAATACCAGATATCGAGCGTGGCGGCGCATGATATATATACTACTGATGAAAATTCAAACAATATGAAAATATACAGAATATCCTAGATAAACCTAAAATATTTCAAGTTATTATTCGAAACGCCAGCGGAAAATACGCGCAAAATACGGCGAAACTACGACGTGCATAAAATATATTCAGACATGGTCGGTTTGGAGAATGCTGATTTTCTTCATATTCCAGCAAACAACAAAAAAACCTTTTGTTATTTTACGCTGAAGAGTATTGTGCCACCTTCGGCAATCGACCACAATCTTGAAGGAAAATAACTTTACAATAGCCATTTTCGTGTCTAATATAATAGTACCAAGTCACACGCCACGTAAACGGAGGACGATTGTTTTATATTGTGTAGACAAAAAAAAAAAAAAAATATGCTAATCAAGAACTTGTATGTCGATTGCGTCGAGCGTTATTCGTATTAGAATGATAATGCAAAACATTACATACGATATTTTTTTTAAAAGTGTGTGAGCATGTAATTTTAATATTATTATATAACAATATTAACTACTTTTGAACAGGCTCGACCAATATTTTTGACTTGTATTCAAATTTTAGATATGTGATACAAAATGCAGTATTGTGATATAAATTAATAAAATCATCAAAAGATCAGACGACTATGCAAATACTGCGTATAATTGGTTAAACCACAGACAATTTAAAACTCCTTCGCGCCTACAAAATCTTTAACTTTTTTACCGAGAAAAGCGAAAGAAACAAAAAAAAAAAACCTTCACCATGAGCGTAATTGCTTTTGCACAGATCTGTATAAGCGCACACAGATAATCCATTAAGGCCCGTTTTATAAAAAGCGTAGCTAAACACACCTAGATCTGTCGCGCTCGGGCGACGCCTAGCGGACAGCGGAAGCGGAACTAAATTGCGACGGGAAAAAATGTAAGGGGGAAGTGATATATCTTCCATTTATGGGTACTTTGCAATTTATTGATAGGTCAAGGTACTAATCGAATTTATGGATTCGGACTTTTGGTATTTACAATAGAAGCCAAATGAGACAGTGACAACGTAAACGTATTGTTTGTATTGCTTAAAGATATAATTCTGTCTAATCTAAATTTATATCATTTATCTAGCGTAACGGTCTGTATTAATAGTTCACAGTTCTTTTTACAGACGTAGGCAAATATCAAGACAAGGGGGGTCTTCAAGAAAAGAGTGTACTCTTTTGTAAAAAGCGGGTAACGCACTAGTGACCACTCTGGGGCCGCGGATGTCGATGGGTGGCTGTGACCGTCTACTCACTAGTGGCCCGCATGATCATTTACCCCTTAAAAATCCCATAAAAAAATTCTACGAGGATAAAAAAAAATTAAAATACATCTAGCGAACGTTCAATATTAACTAAATTATGTTTCTATAAAATTTTGAATAATAGATATATTACTATATTTTTTTCAAGTAGTTTGCAATACGTCTATGCTACTATTCTAAGGCTATATATCTATATTATTAGTTGTAAATATGAATGCATGTTTGTTTGTTCGAACGTCAAACTTGAATCGCTGAACAGGTTATAATGAAACGTTGTACAGAGTTAGATTATGTTCCGTACCCGAACATGGATTACACGGAAAAAGAAAAGGTAATTGATAAAATACCTGGAAAATAGTAATCGGAATACACGAACAAATTCAAATCATAAAAATAAAACAATCATCGCTAAATTTTAATTTGCGTTCAGCGAAGCAGGCGTAAAACGGCTGCGTATGGTATTTAAAGAACAAGTTTTATGACAAGTCATATATCACATTTAAGCCTTTCTGTAATAGCTTTTATAACCAGTGACGAGGTGCGCTCATCGTGATTAGCATAAGAATAGCTGTAAGTAAACCATTACAGTATTTTAAAATGGAAGCAGAATAAGCTAATTCATGAACAACACACGTTTTCGTAAAATCGCCATTACTCATACGCATTGTCCTGATACAATGTACAATAGCTTGTGACTAATACGAGAAAATTGAATGGATAAGTAAATAGCGATGTGTGAAATATTAACAAATAGCCGAAATAGGTATATCTTTTTCCATATTAAAAAAAACAATTTATTGCTAATAATAATATTTATGTATACACTTGACAAATATACCGATTTTCAATGTAAATGTAAATTTAATATCTGTCCGACGATACATCAAGAGCGCGATGTCACTTAGGCGTGGGAAAAAAGAAAACTAGAAAATCGGGCCAATCGCAAGTCGGATTCGTGAACCGAAGGTTCCGTATCCTTCATACATCACAATATATATGTAATGATCCGCACTTTTAGTGTGAGGCTGACTTACACTATACTGGTTTTTATTATTTGTTGGTGTACTTTAGAACTTCATTATGATTACAACGAGTTTGAAACTTGTATATATTATAGTTTTTACGTTAGAGCAAAACCAAAAAACAAACGGTATAAACGGATTTCTTGTATGGAAAACTCTGTTAAATGTTTACTTTTTTCCTTTATTATTATTTAAAATGTATGTTGTAACAATACATGCGCTGTAAAACATTTAACTAAATACCTGTTACGTTTAAATGATATCGCTTTTTAAAAGTGGACAGACAGACCGACAGATGGCGTAGGGTAAGATGCGTGTAAAATATTTGTTGTTGGCGTTATATTTCTGTTTTAATACTAATATTTTAAATTATCAGTGGAAACCAGAAATAAGATATTCAGAATAACATTTCAATTTTAAAATAGTCAGTTTCAAAACAGTAAAACGTACAAAAAAAGTTTCACTTCAAAAAAAAAAAAAATAAAAACTATCATGATAAAAATAGACAAACTTCAAACTATATACATCGTAAATCGGCCGAATTATCGAGATACATGTTAGATAAGAGATAGCATCTCTAATAAAATATTTTAATGTAGCCACAGCTATTTAATATAATCGGTGCCAGTGAGAGGCTTTGATTCGTGTTAATGAATCGTATGTTACGAAATGTATACTTATTGACACGAGACGAAGGCATATATAGCTTCTCATTTAATTATAACAAATATCGTATACATACAAAATCATGAACTACAAGCCTCCGAGTCGACACGACAGTCGACAACACTCCACGAGCTGTACTCGTCGTGTCCTCTGGATCCGCCGGCAGGTCACCGGGCGGGGCTCGAATGGGCCTATTCTGTTACTTCATTTCGAAAAATGTAAACAAATATTTTTTGTAAAGTTTTAGAATAGTTTTTATATTAAAAAAAAAATATAGCTTTGGAGTATATTATGTGTTCGGTAGATAGTAGAAAGCAACGGTTCCCTTTCTACAATTCGCAAATCGACTCCTAACAATAACAATTTGCAAGTGTTTTCAATTTAAACAATGCCTTCAGTATGCAATCCATTTTAGTATTATTAAATTGGCCGCACGAAAATCAATAAAACTTTTTTTTTTTTTGAGAATGTCTCTCAACTTCATATACGCAATACCTAAAAATAGGAATAAGACTTAAAATTTCAATTCAAGGATAAGCTACAAATATTTATGCAACATAAATTATTGTCGATTTCACAATATACGCCATATGATAAAAGCTTATCGGCTATCAAGACTACATTGATTATATTTTTGTGAAAAATTGATGGTAGGGAGTTCAATCTTCTTCTCGGAGAGAACATAAAATATTACTTTAAAATCTTTGGTTTAAGTATCTATTGTTTGACTATCATTTAAATAAAAAAGACAGAACTAATTTCTATATAATCTTCATTGTTTATTAACATTTAATTAAAATGCATCAAAAGGGTCAGTATTATTTTAAAACAAGAGAAGTCGGGTTATAAACACTTTGCCAATTTAAGAATTACAGCAGGTTCAAATATATTTTTTTGTTAATTAAAAAAAAATGTATGTATATATTTCTCTGATATCCGCTCTTCTACGACCATGAATTATAGAAAGTCCTTTCGCTTGTAATTGTATTTTTATACTATGCCCTTTTCGTACTTTTATACAATATATAAACACCCTTTTTTGTATAGATTCTTTTTAGGCCTTTATGTCATACATGTTTTTATATTTTTATTATATACCCTTTTTCGTGAATAGATGTGAGTAAATGGTATTGATATAATCATGCCATATCTCAAATCGATAACACAGACACAAGAAAACGGCTGTGGCACATAGACGGAACAGGCGGACAAATGTATGGCGACGTTGCGGAATTGCGGAACTGTAAAAATAAGTAAAACGAGGTGCAGAATAATCCATGTGGAAGCGGGCTCTAGAACGTTTCCGAACGCACACGCTCGTCGCCGATCGCCGATGCCGATAATGCTACTGCACTTGTCTTTTTAAAACGAACACGACCTTACGTTCACTTCGCCGGTAGTCGTATTAAATTAACGGGAAACAGAAATTTATTGATCTCAGAAATTCTTTAGATTAGACAGTAATGTTTTTTTATGTACTTGAAGGTGTATGCGGCGCTCCGTCGATGTCTACAATCGGAAGTAATTAAAGAAGGCATGTGAAAATCATAAAATGGTTTTATCGTTCGTGACGAGTTGCAGGAAAAATTCCTATCTACCTACGTATTTCTTCTAAAAATATTATAAAAATAGAGATTATTGTAAAATAAATATGAAATAAAATGTTTCCGTGATATTACCTATAAATACTTAAATGATTTAATTTGCGATAAGACTTGCAGGTGATTGAATAGTTTTAGAAGTTTTTATTCGATTATTTTATTTATTATTTTTTTGATTTCTTAGAATACTCCGCGTCGAAAACAAGAAGTAACACTTCATAATTCTTTTACTCATTACATAGACGTTGTAAAAGCAAAATTAAGAAATTTATTTGCAAATTTAAGCTAAAAGTCCACATGGCCCAATGTGTAATATTGTAGATACTTTAAATTCCGTCTGTCATTTGACGTTTTGTTTTCTTTAAATTCATGCCTGATTCTTACGCAGAGAAGACACAATTTTCACACAGTACAATCTTTGTTTAGATCTCTCGGTTCACTGACATCCATCAAACCTCCAAAACCTCATCCGGGTTTGGTTGGGGGCTTAAAACTTGACCTGTCTTCAATATGTCACGAATTTGATCTCCATCAGATTTTCCAGGGCAACGCTTGCAAAATCTTCCATCACACACATTCCCTCCGTAGATTAATTTAGTAATCCAAACTTTTATTCATCTTTTTCGGAAAAATATCAAGAACAGCATCAACATTCGTTTTACTACTTTAGTCACTACATTTTCTTTCACAAACCATACTATCAGCTGACTTCGTTATTCCTAGATCTATATCTTTTAAAGACACTATATACATACCACGCAAGGATCACAGACAAACTTTCGGCACTGTACATACGCGTAGGGACCAGAACTCCATTATGGATAGCCAAACGCGCTTGCCGTAAGACACTTTATTATTCGTAAAAGCAAGCAAGGCCCCATTCGATTTGTTTTCGGCATTTATTCCATTTAATGTATGCCCTCATTTGTGAGTAAACTATCCGACTAGACAAACTCTTTCACTTGTTCCATTCTCTCACTTCGTACACATGTATCATATCCAGTCACGCTTTTTTCAAACTCCATGATCCCAGTTTTAGCTTAGTTTATGCGCTTAAAGTCGTGCGATGCGAAAGCGATAATTCAACATGTTTTACTAGAAATTAAAACAAAATTAGGCGCTTCGACAAACATGTATTATCCGGTAATTGCATACAATTTCATAGATTACGACTGCCCCATCACGGTGAACGTTGTCGTGCGGCTAATGAGTGTCGTCGTCCGAGGCGGCGGCGGCCGCCGGAAATGACGGCGCTGGCGGCGCGGGCGCACTCGTCCACTGCCAATGTCGAGGCCGCCGATCCACATGGCAACGTTCGTCACGTTACCGTTAAACGCGTCCGAATATCGAGGGAACCGCGAAACGACCGGCCGCCGGCCGCCGGACGCGACCTTGGGCCGGATTTCAGTGGCGAGGCCGGCCGGCGCCGTGTGTACGACTCTGTATGTTTATTATGCCGCAGTCGTTAGTCTAATTGTGGTGTTATGTCGGCGTACAGCCGGTACGCGATATAGGAATACTACTATGACATGTAAAAAAAAAGACGAGATGGTAACATAGATAATTGTTCTGTTTCCATCTCTCAGTACTTTCGTGTTGAACTTGCAATATGATACTTTTGTTAAACCGGCTGTAATAATGTTTATTTGATCTCATTCTACAGACTTGCGCACATTAGTATTGTAGAAGTGCTACAGTGCATGGGATCTGCATAATCAGATCACTTTACATTGGTTTCATCGATAATAGACAACTGATGAATATCCCATACAGAAAAATATTTTATATAAATATATTTTAATGTATAGGATGAGTTAAAACACAGCCTAATTTCGTAGTTACCCGTCACAATATGCAGATTTATCTGGAAGGGCTTTTGTATTTGATGCTATAAATGTACTAATTAAGTTCACGATTTAATAGCTAATAAACATATCTAAGTAATTTTCAATGGAATTTGTACTAAATTTTACTTATGACTTATCCAAGTACATTTTATATCGGTCAACTATTATTCGTTAACTTGTAAAGCCTACATAGTTTTCGTTTTAACTACGTTATATATAACACTGCCATAAATTTTTTCACATATGTAAAAACAACCGTTTACATGACAGAAGGGACCAGGAGAATACTTTAAACAAAAATATGCCATTTAAAGTTTAATACTTCGCAAATGGACCCCTAAATTAAAAAATGGTTTCCACAACCCTGTAATATTGTTCAACGACCTATACAATGGCACCCCACAACATGGAATAGACGACACTCTGTCGGCGTGATCAATATGTACAGCCACGTCAAAATTACAGTTTACTAAAAATCTTTAGGTTAAACCGCGGACCGACAGTCAAACGGACGGGTATGGCTAAACGATAAGGGTTGCGTATTAAGTACGGAACCCCAAAAAGAAAACTATTAAATAGTTGAAAATAATTTTACAAAAAACACTATTTCAAAGTGGAAATGTTTTTATGAAAAAAATTTTGCCAAAAACAGATCTCACATAAATTTCATATATCACGATTTATATAATTAACGCTAATACCAGTAGAGATCTTGGATTATTTATGCCCACCATAAGATTCCCAAAAAATATGCCGGCGTTCATTTTTTTAATATATTGAACGGACAATTTGTAATAATAAAATAATAGATACGTGCTACTTCATACCAAGCCATTTCGATAGGGGTGCATGACATGATGCAGTTGACAAAATTAATTTTTTATTTTCTAATTTGCCCCCAAAATTAAAATATAATATCGGAATTCGTTTAAAAACCAATACATTCATTACTTTGTATGTGTTGCGTTCAACACATTGGGTAAAAGTAGACTATGATAGACGGAGGCACGTCAAGCGCGATATTATCCGTTTCTTCATAGGGTTGCAGAACCCTAGAAAACATTGCTTGCGACATCGCTATATATTTTTTAAAGCAAACACGTTTATTACCGGGTATACACTGAACAGAATACAATAATATATCCAAATTAATACAATATAAAAAATGTCTATTCTTTTTTCGCTATACTTTATTTCAACGAGTCGCATTATATCCACTGCACGCACTGAAAATAATGTCAATTTAAAAATCGGTTAAGGCGAGTCAGACTCCTGAATTCGGTGTACCGTACCATCGTAACTAAACTAAACTAAATTAAATTTGGGAATGCACCAAGTTTAAATCAAACGAGCACTCTTTGTAAATTCGAAATACATATTTAATACGAACTTATCAAGCATTCGTCTATTGCTACGACACATATTGCAATGGATTGAAGCTCTGTTATTGTCATTTTTTCAGATTAATACAACACACGGTTTAAAAGTTAAAAGGGGGATTTAATATATTAAAAATAACCACTTTAGAAATTGATAAAACTTAGATAATCCAACGCTTCACATGATCGAAGCGTGCAAACAAAAAAATTCCATCCCTCATTTTATGTATGGAGATTTACAGTACTTTTTCAGTATATATTTTTAATTATAATTTAATCGAAATTGTCGAAAAAATGTCAGAGTTATAAGGCTGTGATATACGGACGGATGAATATGATGACGACTTTTAGGCTACGGGAACCTGACAAAAATTTCAAAACAAACTTTATTACATTTATTAAACATATAAAAAAAAATAAAAGAAAAAAATAATTTGTGATAATTTTAGTTTTTTTTTTGTAAAAGAAAAGACACTGACAGATGTCACTGCGACTAATGTCACTGTACATTCTTTACACTGACATTAGTCTTTCTTTCACAATAAATTATGGATTTACTTTAATTTTATCTCAAATCGAATAGATTATTTTATTAAGCGATAAGTCTATTGACAATGAACATTCTTTTAAAAGATATTGTTTTTGCATTTTAATCGTCGATTGCCTTAGTTGAAATGAATGTAACGGCAAGTTGAACGGGGCGATCGTCGGCAATTGGACGCCGCTATCAAAACGATGAAGAAAGTTCGTAGTTGCGGAGTGGCAGCCGCTAGGCGGACGACTTGTCTAGATGCCTTGGAAAAGGTCACGGGCCACCGTTTACAGGTGGCCTAGGGTTGTACGTTATGAAAATGTTGTTTATAATTTAGGGCCTACGTTAAGTCAAAATTTACGTATACTATGTATTTAAAAATGTGTGACAAACATTGAAACATTAAAATTTTTCCAAATATTTCCATTTATCAAACCACGTTTGCTATTAATATTACAATTTCGTATCATCTTTGTACTTAAATATAGGGGGAAAGAAGAAAAGAGGAGATTAAGAATATCTACAGAACCCAGAAAGAGGATTTCGACTTTATTTTCCAGGGTAGATAGGTTATCAGATATTACTGTAGTTGTAATTAAGGATATATGGGCCTCTAAAACTAGTCTAAAATACCTTGAAGAATTAAAAGCGAAAATATTTTATTTGAAAAAATGCTCCCATTTGTTTCACTGTACTTCAGTAAATATCAAACAATAAGATCTCAATATACGTGTTAATGACGTCGCGAGTAAACTTTCAATATTCATCCGACAGGTGTTGGCGGCGCTGGCGGCGCAGTCCATCAACATATCGGTGGGATTCTGTCAGGGCTTCTCGGCCGTGCTGCTGCCCCAGTACACGCAGGACTACGCCAATGTTACTAATGAACAGACGTCTTGGATTGGTGAGCAATACATGAATGCTTTTTTACACTAAAAACTATTAGTCAATATATAAAAATACAGCAGTGTACTTCGAAATATTTCGTAGAAGCCTAAAGGAGCACAGAATGTCATTCGGTAGCTAATATTAAAATATGGACGACAATAGTTGAAAAAAAGGGCATTTCGTTTGGTAGTTATAAAGTTGGACGACTAGATTGCACACTTCACTTTTATGGCTTTTGACAAATAATATGAGAAGGATGGATGCGTTCATCATAATGAGACGAATAACATTTCATTGTGTAATGATGATCATTTTGAAAACATGAGCCTTGGGACGTGCTATTTAACGTTAGCTAACGTCAAGCCTGGACACGATACTATAAATGACATTGAAACATTACTTTCAATGAAAATAAAAAAATAGTATTTATACCACTAAACTCAGTGTCGAACCACAAACAGATTTTATGTATAAATTGAGATTTATTTCAAAACTAGGTACATTGTTGATTTTTTTTTGCATACATATTTTCAGATTGAAATATATTAAAAAAAAATAGCAACTAATTTCACGAGTATTGTTCAAAGAACGAATCGCCATTGTGGAACGAACAATGTCTCGATATACAATATGAATGACAGTGTTGTTTTCAATATCTCTCTTTGTTTAAGGCAACTCTAAAACTTTTAACGTGTCGATCCCTACAACCGACGCGCAGTTAGGTATGTTTTACTTTATGAAACAAATATCATTGTTTCTTTAACGAAATGATACCAGACACGCGGGAGGTAGGCCACACCTGTCCAAATATATTTTTCAAGTAGACGTCGCCACGACGTCGGTTGCTTCAGCCTTAATCAAACCGATAGCATTCATTGAGCAAAGTCGTCTTATTGACATTAATAGCGATCAGCGTCGATTTGTATCGTCGGCCGATGTTATTTATTGAATGGGTTTCAAAATCGAAACGTATGGAAGCTCGAGGTTTTGTTTATTTAAAAAGGGTACAATACATATCATTAAGCGAATCTTCAGTCAATGCACTAGAAGTACACTCCCAAATGTTTGTCTTAAAGTAGTAAAATAACTACAAATTCAATAATATGATTAAATAAAACGTTATTTTTACAAAAGACATAAGGAAATTTGGCTATACATTATTTCGTTGTTTTTAACCGATTTGCTGAGAAGGCGAATATCAATCAGTTGAGGGCCAATAGCCGAAACGTAAGAAACGATTCATTGTTTATTTTTATTTTCATGCCGTCTAGTTTCGTTTATTTTTATACGAAACACAATATTTTCATTATCAATCGATAGCCGAGACCCGTCGAAACAGTTAACTAAACTGTAGCCTCTTTGATATAAATCCGTTGCATTCTGTAAATGCATTTTTTCATTAAAAAACAAACCTTTTACACAGCGGTTACAGAGTTGCGATAGCGCTTTGCAAACATATAACTATTTAGATAAGTGTTTTTAACGAGGGTCGGATGGAAAATTGTATTAGAAATTGTTGCGACAGTCACGAACACATTTCGTCGCAACGTAAACATAATGCTGTCGTGATACTATTTTATCTTAAGCGCGGTGCCATAAGTGACGCGGAAAATAAATAAAAATCAGTCACGTGTGATTGTAACGCCGCCTTATTTAATAAAAATAAAATTGATTTTAATTTTGAATCTATATTTACTTATTTTAAATACATTATTGCAGGTAAAAAAGCACTATCTAGGTGCTAAGAATTTTCGAATTGACATTCTATCAATTCATCTATCATGTATATAAGTAATTTCATAAATAATTCATATAATATAAACATTGATAGAAAAAATTAAAATGTTTTAAAAATTTTCTTTAATCTTATATTATTGAAACTATTGTAATCCAGATCTATAGCAATTGCAGAAAAATTGACACAATAAATGGAGATGTAGCGATAATCGACACATATATTCGTTAAAAAATTTCACTTCAACTTTAATTTTTTATCTTTTCACTTAAAAGATGTAGACCCGAAACAAGTCATGATAAAATTGCTCGTTTTGCGTTTTATTTAAAAAATCTTTTTAAAAAACATAACCCTCTTCATCTAATACAAATTGCTGACGAACACGAAAGCATCCAGGTACTTGTCCGAATACATCTCAATAATTTCGCACGTAAGATGACGAACGGCTGCTGTAATCACGTATACTGACCGATGCCTTATCTATTAAACAACTGATAAGAGTTCATTGACATCGCCCACAGCCAGCCTGGGCGTGATATCGAACCCCATCGGCGCCCTGCTCGGCGGGATGATGGTCGACGCGGTGGGCCGGCGGTTGCTCCTGCAGTCTATAGTGCTGCCAAATTTGATAGGATGGCTCGTCATCGCATTCTCGGAGACTTACGTGTACCTGTGCGTCGGCAGGTTTATAACCGGATTCACTATAGGTAATGTATGATGATACTTTATTTTATAATATTGTCTTGTACGACAATCGGACAGTACACGACGCGTGTCGAGATATATATTCTACTGATCTCAAATTCTAATAATAAAAGGGTATAGACACTTACAAATCTAAATATTTGGAAAATTTCCTAATAAATATGTATTTTACCGATGAAAAATTGAATCGTAACTGTCGTGAGACAGTTGTTATTTGCATCCTCTCCACCAGGGTGCATTTCATTCACGTTAAAGTAATAAGGCATTGAAATAAAACGTACAATCGATAGTTGATTCGGTAGTATTAATTTCATTATAAAAAAAATCATTTCTTTAATAATTCGTTTTCTAACCAAAAATTTAGCAATGCCATATTATGGTACAAGACCATTTTTGTAAATGTGAAAAATTTGCATAGAATCGAATTTTGAAACGCTTATCCCACATATCTGCCGTCAAACACTTCTATTGTAAATAACGCTGTTCCGCCCTCAGGAAATTTTTGTAAGTACCACTATCGTTCCCGATACCCATACCGATTTAACACTCGGTTCTTATCCCGGTTTCACTTTCGATTCTAATTCTGCTTCAGCTCATGGTTCAATTTCAGTTCCGGTCTACAGAGATCACGTTATCCATAACTGATCATATTCAGTATTAGACTTCTGATATGAATTTCCTTCACTGCTTTGCAGTTGAATGAAAATTATAATAGCGTTGTAGCAATCTAAAACCCATTCATACACACAAAACATAGTCAAAAAACATAATAAACCGATCGAAATTGGTCAGGTATTTAAGGGGATTGATTTTAAGCATGACTCGTGGCGTAATCAGAGCCGAGACATGAACTACTATGCTCTTTACAATATCGTAATATGTATACCTAAAATTTCCTGATCAAAATTAAATGAATACGACAAAACTCACAAATATGTGGGCGGAATCGTAAAAAAATTCTAGTTTTCGTGCCTACAGCACTCAGGAATGATGTCTATTAAGCCCAGAGGCTAGCCTTTATAAAAAAATAATTTGTAAATTTAGCCTATATTAAATAATTATAGTTTAAAGTTCAGTTGACATATCTTTAGACTTGATGAATGTTTCACTTCGGTGTAGCCTATAAGACTTTATTAACATAAAATAGGCAGAAACATTAGTTACTCAAACTTCTGTCATCAGAAATAAGGCCACACATTATTTATATTGTCGTGTTTAATTATAATATTCGGTTATTAATATCGATCTATTTCTAGCTTTGACTATATCTGGGTCACCAACTTTTACAGACTTATCTCAAACTGGCTCGCTTCATATACTATTTTTGTTAGAGATGTTAATGAATAACTAAACATACGTCAGACAAGATACGACATTATTATCTGTCTACATACCGTTTGTTTTAGAGATAAGCTCCGCGTCCCGGCTGTTGTGGTGCATGAAGAAAATGAATTCTTGTTTTTTAACTATATACATGTGTTTAACAATGTTTATTTTTGTTTTCAGGAATGTCGACCGTGTCATACATCTACGTCGTTGAGATAACGACGCCAGAAAAAAGAGGGATACTCAGCGCGCTCGGTCCCACGTTGGTGTCGACCGGCATTTTCATAGTGTACGCCCTGGGAGCTTTTGTGCACTGGAGGAAGATCGCCGCCATATGCGCCGGTTTCTCCTTACTCACCCCGTTTCTCATGTACTTCGCGCCGGAATCGCCGTTGTGGTTAGCGTCGAAAGGTCAAATGAAGGAGGCCTACAACGCCATGTTCTGGCTGCGTCAGAATACCAGTATGGCGCAGCAGGAGCTGGTGGAGTTCACGAGGGACCGCAAATCGAACGAATCTATGACGTTCAAAGATAAGATGTCCCTGTTCCGAAGGAGAAACGTCCTGAAGCCCTTCGTTCTTCTGATTCTGTTCTTCATATTTCAGGAGATGTCCGGGATATATGTGATACTATATTACGCCGTTGATTTCTTCAGATCGGTCGTGACCGATGTCAACGCGTTTACAGCGTCCATCATAGTAGGAGGGGTGAGGGTTTTCATGGGCGTCGTGGGAGCTTGCTTGATCAACAGCTTCCGTAGAAAAACTTTAGCGACCGCCTCGGGGTTGCTGCTGGGAGCGACGATGCTCGGAGCGGCCATATGCGATAGCCTAAAAGGGCCGCCGTTGGTCAAACTAGCATGCATACTCCTGCACGTGTCCTTCAGTATGGTGGGATTCCTGCAGCTGCCCTGGATAATGTCGGGGGAGCTTTACCCTCAAGACATAAGAGGAGTGATGTCCGGCGCGACGACCTGCTGCGCCTACGTATTGATATTCTTCAATATCAAAACTTATCCCAAACTAGAGAAATATCTGACCAGCAACGGGACGTTATATTTATTCGGCGGATGTGCTTTATTAGGCGCTATTTATTGTTTATTGTTTTTGCCCGAAACCAAAGGCAAATCCTTGTCCGAGATAATGAGGCAGTTCGACGAGTCCAGGAAGGACGGCGACCCGGAGGCGGTCACCGACGACTCGTACCATCGTCACGACATAGTCGAGAGGCGCGTGCAGAGGCGGCACAGCGCGGGCGCCTCTATCTCCCTAGAGAAGAAGGACGAGCTCTTCGCGCCTAAATGGAACAACTTCGACAAGGAGGCCGGAATTAAAAATGTTACCGACCATAAGGAGTGATATTTTACTGGCGATATTTATATATAGGCTTTCATGTGATCAGTATTAATATACATGTATACATAAGAAGTGATAATTAAGATCTAAATATTAGACTTATCGCATTCCATAGGTTAATTAATCTCAACTATATTTATTTGTTAATTATGTAATTTAATGATAATTTTAAATGTTACCAGAGAGTTGCTTAAGTACAAACAATAATCAACATTAAATGTTAATAATGGCAGATTTAAGAATAATTTGATTGTATAAAACGCAATTCAAAAAATCAGTAGAATTATTAAATAGCTGTACTTATTCTGTAGAAAAGGGTAAATAATTGTAAGTGTGATCTTATAATATGTGATTTATACATGTACACTTTTAATAGAAACAGGGTGTTTAATTTAAAATGAAAAATTAGGTATTTTAATTTAAGCTAAAGTTATTTTGTACTGTTGTTACGTCTACTAAACAAATATCCCCGTCTGTGGTGGGGAATTAATAAATCAAAGTTAATTTACGTACTAGAGTTTTATTTGTATCGCTAATCAATATATGGTCCAATATCATCATTACTCACATTTTGCTAGTATATGAGCACATACTAATATACAATAAAAAAAATTCTGAATCCAAAATTATATTTAGGCTGTAGTTACCTACTTTAATTTTACTAAAGAGAATTATAATATACATAATAATTAAGTTGAACGAAGAAGAATGAATTAAGAAATATGTATATTTTCTATTTCATTTGAAGTGACATATTTTTATAATTAGATAATTTACATAATTGAGGTACGTAGCATACCGCACGCTAAACAATATTAAATTCAAAAAGGACTGTTAGATTCATAAGTGCTTTATTTACATGCCTATTTGTAAATGTAGATAGCTTTAAAAATAAAATTACGGATTTAAATTTAATGCAATTAAATGGCATGTTTCGTTTAGTAACAAGCAATTCAATCAGTATAAATAAAAATCAACTGCCACATGTACAGAAGAGCATCACTTGACAACGCCTCGACCGATTTGGTAGATTTTTTTTTTTGTTGTGTTCCCAATTGTCAAGACAAGCTTTGTACGACAGACTATAACCCTCTGTAGCTATCCGTCTGATTATCTTCGTAAGAGGAGTATCTTCGGAACGACTAAATCAATCACTATGCAACTTTCATTGGGAGGTAGAGGAGCTTACTGGGCCACTTTTAGGGTACATTTTATTGCGATATTTTTAATGGTTTCCGCATGAAAAAACCCTTGGAAATTGGACAATTTTTTAGAATTGAATCAATGGTGGAACCGAAATCGAGATCGGGAGATTAGATCGAGACAAAATCAAGGATGAGAAGCGGCGGCGGAATCATGAGCGAAATTGGAATTGAAAGCGGGACGGAGAGTAGAATCAAGATCGGGACCAGGACCAAAATTAAAAGCGAAACCGAAACCGAAATTGAGAATGGGACTAGGGGCGAAAACGAGTGTGCGATGAAAAGTGTGACTGGGATCAGAATCGAAAATTATACCGACATTGAAACGAACATCGATGTATACAGCTGTGGGCATTAATTATACGGGCAAGTCACCTACAAGAAAGTGCAGAACGTCTGCCGGGCCGGCTAGCAAATTATAAATTGAACAGCGGCTCGTTCAGTCATATCTCGAGTAACACGGTTATCAATAAACTAGAACAAACCTAATTCATCAATTTATCATTCTTTTTTTTAAATAGAAATTTAATATACTATTGAGGGAAATATGTAATTGAATAATCGTTTTAATACGGCAACTTAGGAAATTGGTAACATACATTTATTAATTTATTATAAATACCGTACAGAATATTGTACATGAATAACGTATAGGCCATAATACATTTAAGTATATGTACCTGCAAATGCAAAATATTATACAGGACATTCAATATTATAAGAACAAATACTCAAATAACTCATTATGCAAAAATAAATGGTACAACTAGCGTCATCTGTTAACACCACTGAGTAATACGTGATAACCTTGGATGTACGAAAGTAATACTTAAAATGAGTAAAAGGTGGCGCTAGTTACTAAAAGATTTGTACCGGAAATTTCTTTAAAAATATCTGTTAATCTTTAGATCGCCGTCACTTCTACTCCCTCGATTACTTCAAGGAATATGTACCTATACTAACGCGAACTTGAACAAATTTGAAAATACTATAAAACTGCAAATTAACTCATTACGTAAACCATTAAGGAAGTCCAAAATTCGAAAAATATATATTCATATTTCACATTTCAATCATTTCCATGGCAGATATGAAGTTTTTACCGTAAACTTATTATATATTTCATTCTTAATAGAACATACAGGTGCATAGTTCCTTTCATACGTCAGTTACTACTCTATAATATGATGACAATTATACAAATATAAAATATAGCGCATATTGCAATACACTGCAACGGGTGGATAAAGCGCTATTCAGTGCATTATTGTGCATTATGTCGAATATTCATACGATATTCGATTAAAAAAGAATTCCATTAGGGTTCTCCTTTCGATCGGTGTCAACAGCTTTGCAATTTACACCGGTCTAGTCCTACATCGGTGAAGACTATGCCCGGAGGATGCGTTGACTTAGAGCACTCACCTGGTCTGCGGTATGCCGTACTTGATGCCGACGCCGACGCGCGGCAGGGCTTTTATCACCTTCTTGACGGTGGCCTGGTCGGGGAACGCGAAGAATATCGAAGCTGGAACAGGGGAAAGGGTAAGCTTTATGAGCGCCTTGTTTACGTACGTGTCGATGTTATCATGGTCGTTTACGGGGTACCCCATATGCGAATATAATGGAAATGATGATTTGTATGTATGTTCGTCTGTCGCATTTGATTGTGTACATCGTGTCAGGTTTCCATCGTCGGATTGCGCCGAGGAATAACTCCCATAATCTATTTGTTTAAGATAAAGGGATTAGACTCTTTACTTAAGCCACGCCGATCCAATGAGTATCGAGGGCTGCTAACGACCGTCATCACTGACGCGGTGACAAGGTCCGTGACGGATGGCTTAACGTAGTGGTTTAATTTGAATTATATTAAAAAGTCAACGACAAATTTTTCTATGGCCAGAATTGATATAATATTACATTAAGAAAATCACGTTTTTTTTATCATGAGGTATGTAAACATGCGTGGAAAACTGATCGATGAGTATTTTGTAGGAGGTTACCTATAAAGTTTAAAATCGTGCGCATTAAGTAGACGCGACTTAGTCCTGAATTTTTAAATTTTCGACAATCTGGTATTACAATAACGAATGTACATATTATCCTCATTACTCAAATTGTATATTGATAATACAATAATTACACATTCGTCGAACGTGCACTTATTATATACTGGATGAAATATTAAATATTTATATGACCATGTGTATGCACTCATTGTATAGTAGGTGCGTATCTACAATACAAAGTAAAGTCATGACTATAATGTACCTAACATATAAATGTATTGCCTCATAATTTAGAGGCACGCGAGTGACTTTTTCGTCCGATTATTCATCGGATGGATGCGTCACAAGAATGTATGCACATAGATTGTGTGACGAAAACAGATTGTATGTAACTCTCATGTACTCCGTCATACAGTACTAGCTTACCGCCCGCGGCTTGGTCCATGTGGACATAAAACTTATTTCTTTATATATATATAAAATATAATGATCGAAACTGCTGTCGGTCTAAGCCTGGTTTCCGGTTTCAATTCTGGTTCCGGTACTATTCCTGACTTAAATCCCGCTCATGCTTTGGGTGCCCCGGTCTCACACCCGGTTTCGAGCTCGGTCCTACAGCTGATTTCGACCCCGATCCCGTCCACGATCTCGATCGCAGTTCCTGCTCTCGATTCTGCTCATCTTCCCGTTTTCGATTTCGATACAGCTATCGCTCACAGTTCCAATTTGCATGAAACCGGAACAAATGCTGATATCAAAACAAAATATGGTGTTTATTGATCGAGGATAGTAAATATTTTCTATTAGTGAATTTTTAGAAACGGTACAGTATTTCGGTTCGATAGCCCAAATACGGAGACAAAATCGGGAGCAAGTGCTAGTGGACATAATAAAAACATGCACGTTTTCGAAAGCAAAAAAGTGTCAAAATTTCGAGTCAATCGACGGGCTACTCTTTTCCGAATTTATCTATGACATACGTACAGATATCAATTTAAAAGTTGTTTTTTACACTCACTTCTGCTAGCGAGGAAGATCTCTATGGCGACGTTCTGCAGCAGGTAGCGCCGCGAGAAAATGGCGCGCACCTCGCTGAAGTACCATTTTCCGTGGAGATGCTCGCAATACTTCAGCACCTGAAATTGATATCGATTCATGAATATACCAACATATCTTATGACATGTTCGACACACCGCGATACATGCACCCTATATCATTATACCAAACAGGAAAGACGAGTTTTATGATGTATTAACTTTTTTTTTAATTTTCTAATTTTGAAAAAGATACTAGTTTCTAACAAAACAGAAATTTTACAACGGTATCAGTTGACGTGTATGTGATAATAAAAATTCACGTCATACGATGACATAAAAGGACGCAAACGTGTATTAAATTTCACAGAAGAGAAAAATAATAATTAAAAAACATAGAATTCAAATAGCTAAATAGCCACGTTTAATTACTAGAAATGTACTTGAAGAAGTTATTGTTTGAACTCCACTTCTATACTTATTATAGGTATTACTTAATATCGTGATATAGTAATGAAATCGTAAATTTGATTTTTATCTGCACGCGTTTCCTGCAAAATTTACCGAAAATATCTACATGCTATTCTTAATAAATCTGTGCTGGAAATGTTCGACGACTATTTTGAGATATTTAATATGTATTTGCTACTAGTTTCATGCATGGTTCCGTACGAATAAACAAAACGATTTTTTAAATTTTTTATCTCGATTTGTAATTAACTAATATAAAGTAAACATCGTCGATTGGTATAATGTCCAAGATCAGAACCGACGGTGGAATTGAAATTAAATTGAAAGCAGAATCGAAATCGCGATCACGATTCTGCTCTCAATTCTGCTCTTAATTCTGTAGAATGAGCAATAAGTTAGAGAAATATACTGAAATTGTGATCGATATATAAGATAAATAAATGGTAATGTAATCAAAATCACAAGCGAATGTTAGTATAGAATATAATTATGTATAATGCGGAAAAA